>WYDI02011967.1:119187-165301 GCA_009867235.2 Psittacus erithacus
TGGGTATCAGTCAGTGGGTGATGAGCGGTTGTATTCTCTTCCCTTGTTATTTCCCTTATCATTATTATTATTGGTGGCAGAAGCAGTGGTTTGTGTTATACCTTAGTTACTGGACTGTTCTCATCTCAGCCCGTGGGAGTTGTATTCTTTCAGTTCTCCTCCCCATCCCTCTGGGAGTTGGGGGGAGGGGGGAGAGGGAGGAAGGGGGAGGCATGAGAGAGAGGCTGCGTGATTTTCTGAGTTACGGCTGGGCTTAAACCACGACACAGGTCTACAAGAGGAACAAAATAATAGTCTTAAATTCTTATGTGATGCAAATGCTCCCATGTAGCATAGCATTAAGCTACAGTGCAGTATGAACTGAAATAACTAGATTGATAAATCCCTCAATTTTTCTGGCTTTGCAATGGAAATCATTGCAGAGATTTAGTTGCTGAAGTGCTTCTAGTAACCATTAGGTAATATTGTCATAACTGAAAAAACTCAGTGATCATCAGGCAATAGGGTTTGTTTTTAAGTGAATTGAGGCCCTTAGAATTTTATAAAATTGTATCAAATTAGATTCCATATTTTACACATTTCATGGGCAACAAATATCAGTGCTAATTTAAGTGGTTGCATCTAAGTGAAAATTGCTGTTGTCATCTGTACTGATTAGGAATTCCCATTATATGACTATGGAAAAAGTGGTTTTCACACTGTTTTCTATGCAAAGTGCTAACTAAGGTAAAGAAAAGGCAAGAGCAAACAGATCAGGGTTCTGGGTGAATTGTATCAATAATTTTTTGTAAGATTTACCAGCCTGTAGGCAGTCCAAGCTTGTTTCCTGTTGATAGCTTAGTGACTGTCTTTACTGGCTTTATGTCTAATTATATGCAAGTCAGTAAGGCTTTGTTACCCTAGGCTGTGCAGGAACCCATATAAAACTATATGCCATTCCTATATGAACCAAAACTCTGAACTGAATAACCGTTGTCCGTGTTACTTCCTACAATTAAAACCATGGTTCTCCTTCTCCCCAGCAAGAGGGTTAATTGATTCCAAATACATAGAAAATATATTCAGCAATTATTCTTTTGAATGGAGAAAGAACAAAGGAAGAAAACGGAAAGCTTAACACATTGATAGGTCTGTGGCTTATGTTTTACAAAATATGCCTAAATACTGAAAAAAGTAGAAGAAACCAAAATTCAAATTATATCCCTGATTTCTTCTGCGTGTGCAAAATCTTGAAATCTCATTTTCCACTGTTAAGAATACTAGCTATCAAAGAAGCACTTAAGAGATAAAGATTATGAGTGCTTTTCTGCATGTGGGGGATTTTATAGAGGGGGGAGTATTCACAGTCTTCCATTTGGTCTCAAGAAGCAATTTCTGTGTGTGTAAACTTGTACCGTCTATGCTGTTTTGGTTGTGAGATTTGTTTTTGATTATTTGGGTTTCTTTTCTTTTTAATTTCCAGCAGTTGTAATTAGAGAAAACTATAATACAATATAGTCTGCAGTATATGAGCAAGCATCCAGAAGTTAAGCTGAGACACTGTGTCCTTTAGTTCACACAGTAGCAAGTCACCTCCAAGAATATTACCTTATTTATGCAGCCCCGTGTCTTTAGGTATGTCACTGAAGGGTTTTCAGCCTCTGTAGGAACCTCTGATTGAGGCGCAGAGCCTGTGAAGGGATGTGAGGGGTGGTGGCTGAGGTTGTGCGTCCCTCTAAATTCCACAGGATGTGAGAGACTGATACAGATCTCATTGCATGGAGGAGAGTGCTGAGAACAGTTCCTCTCTGTAATTTCCCTAAGACATGTCTCCTTACCCTAGGGGAGCTGAAGGACTATCAGTATTAACCCCTAACTGCAAGGTAAAATACTTTTGTCTCCCACCCACATTGGAATACACCTTAGGTCCATAGTGTGCTCTGTACGAGCTCTGTTCCAAAAAGATGTACTGATAGTTGCTCAGTGGCTTGTGTCACATGAGCTTAGTTGTCTTATTCCTAGGTCAAAAAGAAATCCGCCAGTGCTGTAATTGTTCCCTTTGTCAAACTATGCAGAGGGGAAAAAAAAAGAAAAGGTCATGAACATGGAACTGTTGTAATCTAGAAGCGTTTGTGTAATAGGGAACTAAATCACGTAAGTACGATGTGTGTATTTCTTCCACCTGTAAAATAGAGTGGGGTTTTTGAGAGAGATGCAGTATTTTGATTTCAGGAATTGCTAAGGCAGCTTTTTCACAAACCTTAGGTTTGCTTTATATGCTGTGCAATAATGTTGTTTTAAATTTCCTAGCTACAGATGGTTCTTTTTCACTAGTACAGTTTTGCCAAACTAAGCCAAACTCAGCCTTGCATGTAACTCATTTCATAGGTACTAGGTCTTTTTATAGTTACTAGACAATGTCACTACAGCTGACAATGTCACTACAGCTGACAATGTCACTACAGCTGCCAGGTAACTGGGAGAATATACGTGGTCAATAAATGTTTCAGCACAAATATTCAGCAGATACTTTCCTATCAGTGATTAAGAATTTATGAAACCACATAGATGTAAAAAGAACTCCTAGATCTTGAAAAAGAAACAAACACCCTCAAAGCGTATAATTTCTTCCACAGTCTGATTAGATTTTTTCCAGCAATAAAGAACATTTGAGAACACTTCTTACTTTCCCATCTAGCTCGCAGCAGTTCCCCAGTTAGTTCCCAGGAATGGTCTGCAACTTGAATGACACTTTTTTTTTTTTTAACCACAGATGTGATATTCTGCTTCAGGAAGGAAAGATCCTCCCAGAAATATCCAATTTCCAAGCAAATGGTTTAAAAACATGAGTGATTTTGCTTTTGCTTCCCAGTCCTTTTATCAAGCTATTGCTGTGTTAAAGTATGCCTGGTACTGTTTCTTTGTTTAGAGTTGTATTTGTTGCCCCTTAGACTTCACTTTAAAAAAAATAAATTTGGATCAGAAGTTCCCTGATCACAGTAAGCTATGAGTAGGTAGATGTAGAAAAAAATTAATTAGCACAATAAGCTCTGAATATATATATATGTGTGTACATATGTGCATTAATCTACTGCCATGTGCACTGGAAGCTCTTCCTTAATAGCTTCAGAGTAATAGTATCATGTTCAGTTTTTTAGACAGCCAGTTACAGATTAAGCTCTTAATTTTTCACAGAGGTGACCGGTGGTTATTTCTAGGTTGCGTCACCAACCATAATAAGCTTTCACTAGGTAATTGTGGCCCTGGAGACAGAAGCAGGTAAGATGTTTTCTGCTAAAGACGGTATCAGTCTCATTCCTTTTGACTTCTTATATTTTTCTCATGTATTGTTACCCGCTATTTATTGGAACCATTTTTAAATAATCATGATCCCAAAGAATTGCTAAAAATATAATGAGATTGGCAATAAGGTGAAATCTAAAGTCTGCTAAAATCAATGGAAAGAAGATTTCCTAAATTTCAGGTGTTTATGCATCAAGTGTTTCCAGCAGGACTGATTCTCTACTGTGTTCACATGATTCTCAAAAGTGAAGGGAAGTTACCCACTTAAATCCAACCTTTCTGAAAAACAGGTGAGTCCTAGGATTATCTCCCATCAGCAATCTGATGGGCTGGAGAGCATCCTGCATTGGCCACCTTTGGTGGCAATGGCAATGTATGCCCTAAAAATACATTACGTTTTAACATGTCAGCAAATAACCTAGGGAAAATACTGCTCTTATGCTTGGTTTTATAGTTTCTGCTTTTCTCTATCCTATTTGAGGATGATAAAATGTGGTGGGAAAAATGTGTAATATGGAAAATGCAGACTGTGAAAAAGAAGTTGTTTGTAATAAAACCATTAGTTTGAAATACTGCAGCTGTGAAGTTTTGCAATGTGGGCCTGCAGCCCCAGCTGCCTATGAACTCACAATGAATTTAGCTTGTAGATTCTGGAAAAAATAAGAATTACTTTAAGCATGTTTCTTTGCCCTGCATTTGTTCCTGACACAAAAACATTGTAAAATATTGTATTTTTAAATAGGTTTCAATCTGAATAGCAGCTTTAGATAGTAGTTATTTCACATTATCAGGTGTGTTCTTAAGATTGTAAGCACTATATACTTGGTTGTGGTAAGTTGCAGATTAATGTGCTCTTTCAATGAACATTTTCATTTAGATCACTGGTACTGATCAGCAAGTATCAGAGTCAAGCTTGGGTGCAAGGAACGTGACTGTGGACTTCAGCACACAAGGTGATCATAGCATTGTGTTTGTCTACTTGAGAAAGATGTAGTAGGGGTTTTGAGTGGACTTTTCTTTCTTTTCTGCCCTTCCCCGTGGGTTGAAGAAGGATATGCTTTCAGATTGTTCACAGTCATCAGCTGATGTGGCTGGAAATGCAGAGGAGAGTTCAGCTCAACAAAGCATGCTTTGTGAAGCCCTTTGAGGCAGATGCGGCAACTGTTGCTTCTCTCTGAAGTGGAGCATACCTAACTGGCAGTTTGCTTCTGATGGTCAGCAACCATGCGTGCCTTCCTGATAGTCCCATGTGCCTTTTCCATGTAGTAGTTTCCTGCATAGCTTCCAGAAGCCTGAATAAGAAGCTTGCTGACTAAAGTGTAGATGTTGTGAATGCAAGTAGATGAGTAGCAGCACAGAGCCTGTTTCTTTAAAAAGTTACTAGAGTGGGCCTCCTTACCATGACTGCTGCTATGGAGGGCTTTTGAAACATTACAGCCTCAGTGGATCATGAGATGTTAAGCAGTTTGTACAAAATAAGTATTTTAGTAAAACTTCCATTAAATACTTTTTCCATGTCACATTCCTGTTGTATTGGTGAATAGTCTGGGAGGTGTTCTCAGTTAGTGCACTTATGGGCAGAGAGGTGGTGACAGAGTGATCCAAAAACAGAAACAGTCCTCTCTCACCTAGCATCCAGAATGAGACTGATAGCCTAACAGATTAGTGAGGAGCTTCTTTTCCTACACACACACGGGAATCTGTTCTATGAAGTAGGATTTTAGTTTCCAGAGCCACCAGTGACCACCTTTAACTCCTGCTAAATAGTAATTTATATTTTAAAAAAGCCTTGCTGTTTGACAACCGCAGTGGACTGTGACACTGAAGGTGACCAGTTTTTAAGTGCTGCTGTTAACAATTGCTGCTGTGTCTACAGAAGCTAGTTCCTTAAAATCATACATAGATGTGGATTTCACATCCACATATGGAAGTCTAAATTTTAAGCAGAGGAAGAGGAGGGGGGAGGAGAGAAGAGGGGCAAGAGGTCTTTATTTTTCTTGGCTTGTTTTGCAGTTTCTGTCGAGAGCACCTCTTTTATGGTCTCTGAGACTGTTGATATCCCAGACCACAGCTACTTCTCTGAAGATCTTTGTTCACTAGAAGTTCAGGGGTCTCTCTGTTCTGCCGATCTTTCTCCGTGCTGTACAGCCCCCGAAGGGCCTACAGACCAGAGCTGCAGCACGCACTGCAGGTTCCACAGAACTCACTCAGAGGATTTTCCTGACGAGGATGACAGTTCCCACAGCCAAGCCTCTACTGACAGGTCTCAAGGACCAGAAAAGAACTGTGCCTATGGCAGGTCCTTGGACTGTTCCTCAGAGAATTTCAGCCTGTCAGAACTGCAAAATTCTGCTCAAGGGAGCAATGCCACACCGCCTTTGAAGAAAAAGCAAATCTGCTGTGCAGACGTTAGCCAGCCTCCTGCCCCTTTCCAGACTTCTCCATGTTTTGGGCCCACAAATACTTCAGCATACACGAGTGGCAATGAGACTATGGTCCAGCAGCGTCATGTTACAAATTGCCGAAGTTCAAGTATAGTCCGATCAACTAGTGACCCTGTATCATGTTCATCTTGCACAGAAGGTAGGTGTAGTACCTCAAGGCTGGTGGAGCATGAAATAAATTAATGGTGTGTGATTTATGGAGCAATTGGTGCTCCTGGAAATTACACAAAGTGTTCCAATTAGGGTTGGTTTATGTGTGATGGCTTTAGTTCCATGCGTCTTTTGAAAATTTTCTGTTACTGTTAAATTGAGAAAGTAAATTAAGAAGTTGAATAGTAACTGGGGTCTGGTTAGGAAATGATTACCTGAGCTGTCATGCTAGTAGTACAGCAGGTTGTGTTTCCTGAAGGTGACAGTACCACTGGTGGTATTGGCACAAGTCAGAGGCAGGCAGAGTGTGACAGCATTGTGGCGAGTTGGAGTGTACAGTGAAAACTTTTAAATTACAAAGAAATGAAAGATGAAGCCCATGACAAAATGATAAATGAGAATGGAAGCTTTTGGCTGTTGTGGACAGACATCTTTTGCTATGGATCTCCTTTTAGGCAAGTAGGGAAGACTGTTAGCTGAACAGTGTTACCTTTGTAAAAATCTGCTTGTTAGTGGAGAAGACAAGTTTGATGCAGTAGAGAATGGCTCGATCAGAGGAACATAGCACTTTCTAAACCATTTGAAAGGTGCAGGTGTTACAAAAGGATGTAAGCTGTTACGAGAGATTCATATTGGTAACCTGGAAAAGTGGCTTGAAAAAAAAAGATTACAGCCTTTGTAAGATGTCATAGACTGCTGTTCCAGATGTGTTCACTGGTCTTTCTAAGGGCTTTAGAGGAAGAATCACATGACTAGCTCTCAACAAAAGTAGACAAAATGCTGGTTTCATTTAGGAAGAGGATGTGTTGGTTCTGTTACACTTTTTGCATCATTATTCTGTTTCTGTAAATTTCAGAGATCTCATACTTAGCTCAATAATTGCATGTCTTTTATCCTTAGAAATCTGGCACATCTTGTCCAGGAAAAGCAAATCTATGCTATGGAGCTGTCATAGAGATACTAAGTAGGAATTTCTGAATCCTTTCTGCTGTGCCAAAAATAAGAACAGCCCTCTCTCTTCCGGATCCCAATCTACAAGTTTTCGGTGTTGTGTTCCATATGCTCTGAGTAGTGTTTGAGAAATTGCTGTAGGCAGCTGTATCTACGTGTTAAGCTGACTGCTAGGACACCTGGCAGAACAGATGCTCTGCCTTCATTTTTAACCTGTCCTAAATACATCCATCATCTTTTCTTCAGAAGTGGCATTAGGGGGATTATTTTGGTTAATTTCCAAGTTCTTAGCCCTACATGATTTGAGGGAAAGAGTTTGGACATTACTGAGATGTAACTGGTCTTAGCAAAGATTTTAATAAAGGAGTAGGGATGGTTCTAGAGTTACTGATCTACACAAAGCAGAGGGGGAGCAAGAGAAGGAGTAACTCGGAGGGAATGTGTTTGTGCTTGCCTAGTTTGCCATTCTTTTGCTCCCCAAAGACTCTAAAATGAAATCCTTAGCAGAAGCAGTTGAGTCTAGAGGTGGACGTTGTTTTCATTTGCATGTTTGTTAACTACAGCTTGCAGAATTTTACTTGATGAAGATTTTCACAACTGCACATCACTTTCTCTTCCTCTGCTTTTTATTGCATTTTATTTGGAAGTCATACATTGGTGAGAAGCAGCACAATTCTGATAACATGTAACAGCCCTGTAGCTGTGGCACACAGCTGAAGTTTTTACAGTCCTTGTAACTTTAAAAAAGGCATTTGCTCTGGATTTCTCAAAACTGGCTATTGGTATTCACTACAGAATTTTAAAATACATCCACAGGGTTGAGCAATAGGCAAAGATAAAGGGAACCAACTGAGCTCCATCAACACAGAAGAAAAAGCCTTTGGAGTTTGTTGATGTTCTTTTGTTTGGTTGGGGGTTTTGGGTTGTTTTGGGTTTGTTTTTGTTGGATTTTTTTTCTTTTTAGTAACATGTAACATACACTTACTTTTTAAAGTCATCTTGGAGTAGAACAACTGGTAAATACACTGACTGTATGAAAAATAGAGCTGTAACTATGTGTCATTAACACTGATAACTCAGGTAAGAGATACTGTAGATCTGCAAGTTTTCCTGTCTTTTCCCCATAACATTTGTCTTGGCAAAGGAGGACAAAATGCACTTCTAGCACCGATGCTTGTGACAATAAACTTAATTTGCAATCAAGTATGATAGACTGTTTGGCTATATCAGTTAAGTGCCTGAGCAATTACTGTAGTGTCATGTATTCCAGATAATTTGAGATAATGTCTGGTAGTACAGTGGTATAGTTTTGACTGTGCCACCAGTATATTAAGCAGTATAATAAATGGGTGGGGAGACAGAGCCTCTGAAGTGCCTCCACATAATAAGCATACCATGATTCATGTGTTGCACTACTTCAGCATAATAAAGCAAATTAAAGACAGAATAGAAGCTATCTCCCTTAATTTCTTACAGATTTTTCTATGTTTGTGGCACCTTACATTTCTTTTCCTTCATTTAATTATCCACTCTACCAGAGAGGATTTCACCAGCTTTTCATTATGAACTTTCCCTGAAGATATGGAAGAAAATCTCATCTAATCTACCTAGACCTTCAAAACAGTTTGGAAACAGTTGTCAACAGCCTTAGTGTAAATGTGAAGGTTTATTCGATCTTGACTGTCACAAGCTTGAAATCCAAGAGACTGCAGCAGTAATTATAGTGATCTCATCGTCAGTGAGCCTTATGCTTGCATCCCAGAAGGCAACTGTGTCCAGAGCTATTTGTAGGTGCTGTGTAACTACTTGCTATTTATTGGATCATTTGTAACCACAGCGGTCACCTGACCATTAATTTAGTCTGTTGTGTATAGCATTTGTCCTGCTAGGAATGACTATCTGTAAAAGAAAGGAGGTAGAACTACTGAATAAAATGCTGGTTGTGTAGAAATAAGAGAGATTCATCCTTCTTGGTTTTCCCATTTTCTAATATAAACTGCCAAAGAAATACAGGAAAGTCTGAAGTCTGGCTCTTGCACAAAGTCTTCCATAGCTTCAGACTTTAGAAGCCTGAAGTATTGAGGATCAGATAGCTGTGTAAGAGAGGGGAAGTCATTAAGCAGAAATGGTATCTTTGTATTCATTTAACAGCTTACAGGACTTTTCTGTGGATACCAACATTGCTTTATGAATGGACATCTTGAAAGTAGTATTTCTTCAGAGTAGTTTCATTCTGTAAAGGAGATACTGAAAGATTCCAATGTTGGGGCTGGTTTTTTTGCTTTGGGCATAGGATAGCAGGGCCTGCTTGTGCGCTCTATCTTTTGCTCTCCCTCTTTCTTTCTTTCTTTCTTTCTCTGGTTAAAGGTGATAATTGTGCCTGGACTCCTATATGTAGCCAGTGTCAAGATGCAGGATTATCTCCAGCTACATTAGAAACAGGTGAGGATCAGTTTTGTACAGCAGGATTATATGGTTTCCTTCTTTTATTTTAAAAATAATTAAAAGCTTCTGATAAAGAAGCTCTGGAAAATCTGGAGCAGAAAAATCACTTCCTATAACAGCATGTGTATGATGTAGAGTGCCAATGGAACCAGCCTTGGAGTGAAAATAAATGCTGCAAATAAAGTCCTCTGTTTTAGTTTAGAATTTTTACTGTCTGTATTTTCTACTAATCTCTCTTGTATTATTTGCTGCTTACAATTTTTGAGTTCCTAGAAATAAACAGAATGTTACCTTTAAAGTTGGGGGGAGGAGGGTGTGGGGGGTGTGTTCTAAAACATTACAAGTTACAGATGTGAACACTGGGTTGCTGGCATTTCCCTTACCATTAATGTCAGCTGATGTCCCTGAAAGCAGAGGTAACAAAAATGGCTGTGGTTTATGAAGTACTTTAATTGCCCAGCCACTCATCCTAAATGCAGTCCTTCTTGCTCATGGGAAAGCATTACTCTTGTCCCCTGGCTAAAATGACACATTTTGCACTGTTTCCTTAATTGTATAGATTGTGTTATTCTCCAGACAAAACAGACATTTTATGACAAAGCAAAAACTTCTGTGACAGTGTGTGTTTTGCCTTTTTTTTTCTTTTTTCTTTTTTTTTTTTTTTTTTAACTATTATTTTAAAGATATTCTTCCCCCCCTTTTTTAGTTCCTGGTTCTGGTTCTCATATGGCTGCCTCTGCTTGTCAGCATTCTTTGAGCAGTTTCCTACCAACTGGAAAACAAAGGGATGCAAGGAAACTTGATCTACACCTGAAGCCAAAGGCTTTGCACAGAGTTTCAAAAGAGCGACCATACTCTTTAGTGGACCTTAAGACTTACAAAGACACAAAAATTTTAGTGGCAAAATTTTTGGAACATTCAAACTGTAATCTCCCTCCAGAAGTACGTCATGTAGTGAATACCATACGATCAGTGATAAAATCTGACGAAAGACACATGGAAGAAGCCATCTTCAGTGCCAATATTATAGACCAGGTAGGCCATGTATGTTTAAAAATTTGTTCAGCTATGATAGCCAAATACTGTGTTTAAATGTTTTTACAGTTTTAAATAGTTCAGACAATTCCTTCTTTTACAGTAAGGAATTGTTTACATTTATTGGGCAGCAGAGCATTTTATGCCGAAGTGCTCGTAAATGCATTTTAAATTTTTCAGCTGGACCCAGCAATATCCTAGGAGATCTGTAGGGAACTGATTTACATATTGATAATCATTCCTTCTTATTTCCAACATCTTTCTGCACCTGTGATTGTTCCATACATGAGTTGGTGAATATACACAGAGAGATATACAGAACTGACTTGGCTCTGTTATTTTTTCAGGCAAATGTATTTGCAAAGCATAAACTATTAGCTGAAAAGAATGGGTAGAGATACAGAACAGCGCAGTTACCTTTACTCCTGGCTAGAAGAATGGTAATGACTCTTGCTAGTCTCATGAAAAAATTAAGAAATTTTGCTATTCCAAATGGAGGAATAATGCATCTTCTCACCTTGAATGAGAATAAAACAGACACAAGGCCTGGAAGGAATCCTATAAAACAAGGAATTAGTAGTTGTGCAGGAACTTGTATTATTTAGTACATGTTTAGTAATACATCTTTTTTGCAGGTTTTGATGAATCACCTCGTGCTAGTATCGTTACCAGAATGACAGCTATAGAAATGATGTTCCTTTTTCTGTTGGCAGATTTGAAAAGCAGAATGCTCTTAGCGCTAACCATGTTCAGTGTACCTGTAGGGTTTTCAGAGCTGTACAGACAATTAAGGATAAGTGCTTGGGGCTGTTCCCCCCTTCTGAGATAGCATCATTTCTATGGTGTCAGTCTGCTGATCCCCATATAAGGGAAACTGGCCAAGTACTAAAATAGGATGTAATAACAATTAAACAGCATGCAAGATAGTTTGATCTGTAGCAGGAACCATACAGCATTCAGTAAAGCTTGCTGAAAGATTGGGTTTTGCTACCTGTGAACTAGAACAAAGAAGTACCACCATATCTGTAACCTCTGTAGTCACATGGGTAGAAGAGTGGCACTATCATGACATACTTCAAATTTAATTCCATACTAACACTAACTGCTAAAATTTAATTCCATACTAATACTATTAACAGTTTTACTGCTTAACAAAATGTATAGGTCATTAAATCATCGAGGTTAGAAAGCTGAAAACTGTTTTCTTCAAATGAAAAAAACACTTTCTCACAAAACAAAACAACGTAAAAAATGTATTTATGTAGATCATAAAACCAGAAACCAATGGCCCAGGTTTTATCCTGTGTGGATTTCCTAGGTCCAGAGAGACATACTGTTCTGTTGCATTAAAGAAATGATTTTAGTAGGCTGTGGGTTTTTTTGAGACAAAACCCATTATTAACTAGTGAAAGTCCAGGGCACCCCAGCAATCTACTTAAGAAGCCACAGAATTTTTGGTAAAATACTTGTATAATTCAGATTAGTGAAGTAGGTTGACAGTTCTATAAACACCAAAATGTTTGTTTACCAGGCTTGCAAGGCTTTAGTCACCTTCTGCCCTTCGCAAAGCTAGTAGCATCTCTTCAAAGAAACAGATGAATTTAATTTGCACCAAACTTGTATTTGTCAGTTAGAAGGCAGAGCTGCCACCTTTTCCACAGGTGTCCACTGTTGATTCAGTACTCGGGCATAGCTATGATGACTGATGCCTTTCAAACCTGACTCTGCTTCTGGTAGCCAGTACTCAGCCCTGGCTGACTGTTAGAAACAGTTCTATCTCATACCCAGAGTAAGAGGCTCTCCAGATAGCTGCATAAACTCCTCTGGGGATGTTCCATTATTAGATAAATTCAAGTGAACTAATAATCAGGGACTGAACCTTTTAAATGAAAACATTTCTTACCCTGTTTCCCCATTTTTAACTTCTCAACTCCTGTTCTTTTAAACAGGTAATTGCAAGTTCCCAGCAGAATGTGAATACCTCTAGAAACAGACTTCAAGAAGAAATTCACCTTCAGAGCTGTGGCGCTCTGAGCTCTCCAGTTGCATTCTCACGTAGGTCCCATATCACTCGCCCTTTGCAGCGGGACAGGCCTCACAGTTTAATTGGAGTTTGCCGGGAGACCATTCTTTGATAATATTCACAGGTATGTGATTCCAGCAAAGAGAATTATGGAAGAAACCAGGACTGGGAGAAATACAAGTAGTGGATGACTTAAAAAGGAAAAAGTGTCTTCTTTTGGAATCCCACTTTTTTCACGCAGCAGGAGGAGAACGCCTGTTTTTCTGAATGTAAATTTTGGCTCTCATTTTTGCAAAATTTTAACTGATTTGGTAGTCAAATCTTAACAAACGTTTTCCCAACCAGAAACCTGTTTATTTCACTGTACTTACAGAAATGTTACTAATGCTGCCTAGCATTTCTTGAAAATCATTGCAAAAGTGCCAGAGACGGGCTGTACAACTTAAAAGTTGTATTTATTTAATGTACCTCAAAATGTTTTAACTATGATCACTGTTTTAATAAAAATTGTTTCTGGACTTTGCTTTCTCAACAACTGATTTGGATAGAGACATAAAGGTGATGCACACGCACATACAGTGCTGCTTCTAATGCATTTTCCCAGTGTCTTTCATGCCAACCTAGCTGGTCTGTCCTATTGAACTCCCCCTCCTGACACTCCCTTCCCTCCCACGTTGCCTTTTTAAATTGCAGTGGTGGCTGCAGCATGGTTTATTTTACTCTGTTTTGATTGCTCATGAGTTCATTAAAGGAGTAGTGTATGCTACTGAAAACTGACATTGAAGTCAGCTCTGCAAATTGTGACCAAAAGATGCATTAGGGAAGCAGTCTCTGAACTTCTGCATTTCGAAAAAACCTATTTCACAGACTTCTTACGAATGCTGATAGGAAGGTGAGATGAATTTTTATCTAGCAGAGCCTTGAACATAAGTTCAAAAAGAGCTGACTCCAATCTCCAATTGGCAGTTTTGACAGTTGTGTTACTAAAACACGTCCTTGTGGTTCTGCTGCCTTTATGATTTATTTAACATTTATCTTAAAAAATGACCCAAAAGTAATTATCATCGATGCTAATTTGATTACCAGCACAAACACAGGTCTGCCAAAAACGTCTTCCAGTGCAAGGTTCGTCCTGGCTCTCTCAGAGGAAATTGGAACGGCCTTAAACAAAAGGTTCTCTTAAAGAACCTACCACAGGTTGACGTTTCAAGGGTTTTTTTTTTTGCAGCAGTGCTTGTCAGTGGCATTAGTTTCCATTTGAGGTTAGATCATACACTGGTTTCATTTGTGTCACTCTGAGCTTGGCAGACATCCTGTGAAAAGGTCACAAAGGAATGTAGCTGAAGATGGGTAGCTTAAGTTTTACAGAATCAGCCATTTTAATGTATTTTAATTATAGCATGCTTCTGTATTGATGTGAAGTTACAGTGACATCCAGTGGCAACAAGGTATACTAACTGAAAGCATCTACTCAAGATACTACTGACACACAAATTCCTAATTGGAGAGATTAATTCCTTCTAAAAAAAATGACCTTTGCAACTGCACTTAGATGAAGAATTAAATGGTCTTGTACTTGGATTTTTTCATTATGTAAACTTACACAACAAACAAAATAAGCAAGCTTCCTTTATTATTTCAGATTTATTAGTGATAGTAGGTTAATTCTTTCCTAAGGTCAGTTGCATGCAACACACTACTCCTTGAAGTACAGTCATCTAAAGTTCTTTAGTTACTGCATGGTAAGGCTTCTTAAGTCACAGTGTATTTTCTTCAAGGCCTTGGCCAAGAAAAAAAAACCTAGATGAAAAGTTACACCAATTAACATTTATGTCAGAAGGAATACAACTTCACTACTAGTTTTTTTTATCTATACACATTCTAATACTGCTTATGGTGCTAGGTTATTTGTCAAAACAATTTACATTCAGAACACATTGCCTTAGGAATATGAATGCTGTATAAAAGACAGAAACAGGTAAGCTTGGCTTTCCCATTTTGAGCTAATAGAATCAAGAAGGTAATATGCAAAACTTAAAGAAAAAAAAGCCCAGCCCAGTACATACATTACACAATCTGTGCAATAAGTTATCCATGAAATAACTCTGTTAAACCATAAAAATCACAAGCATTAAAAATAAATATGTATCTAAATAAATATTTTGATTTTAATCTTGTGGCAACTATTCTTTATTTAGCATATGAAACACTTGTTACATGTTTATGTTCACACCTTGCCAAACAGGTTACACTTGTCATAACAATACCAAGTACTACAGTGGTTTTCTTTACATTAGAGTCTAAAAGTTTTAACTGCAGACATTCCTTCCCACTGAAATACCATCTATTTGACACCAGCTTTAAAATTCTGCAAAGCCATCACTTTCTGGGACTGGGATTTTTGCTAACTTGAGGCAGCCATCACTCTCTCTAATTGCTTCTCTTTACCATTTCCTGCGGTCTCATTCATCAAGTAGTCACATTCACCGTGTTATCAAACAAGACAGACATACATACATACATCACTCCACATAAAGGTTACAAATAAATATGTTTTACGTTTTATGAGAAAAAAGTTTAGAAGATGTTGTAAAATACTTAAATGCTTTACAAAGGTTTCTGTCAGTGATTATTGTCCTGGACCATCCTTCTCATCACTTTTTGGCAAAGAAATAAAAAGGAAGGAGAGAAAAGGCAGAGACACCTGTGTGGTCCTTGTTTCGGAGTCCTCAGGTCAGCTTCAAAGCCTTTCGTTCATACAAAATACAAAATTTGCTTCAGCTTTGATGGAATCACTTAGTTACTTTGCTTCAAGAGTTGCATGCTAGATGTATAGGGGTGTCTCTTGCCCAGTTAGAAGCCTGAACATGGCAGCTGGCATAGTCTTCATGTGAATCTGTCAATTGAGTTACACAAACATTAACAGAATTGTTACTAGTTTAAAATAATCTACAAGGGCCAGTCTGACTTCCCCTGGGGTATAAGTACATTTATTGTCCTGGTTTCTATAGCTGTGAATGTTACCAACGTTTCTAATTCAAAGTTTTCTGGTTCTAACAAGCTGATTTGCTGTCTTTGCCTTCTTTTTTTTGGGGGGGGTGTGTGTGGTGGTTTTTTCTAGTTTTTGGGGTTTTTTTGTTGTTTGAGGTTTTTCTAATGACAACCACATGACATAACATCACACAGCTTAAAAAAGACACCTAAAGGCTTTCTATTGTTATACCTTACTCTGGTTACAGCCCTTAAAACAGCAGCAGCACAAACTTATCTGAAAATTAATTCTGTTGTTCTGTTGTTTCTCCTAATTGGAGTGTGATCCTCTGAACACAAAACTTATCACCTGATACTTAAATGCCAGTCAGGATTTTGGTGGAACAGGTTCTCTCATGGCTGGTGTATCTAAGTTCTTTCTACAAGGAGTACTGTGATAAGTGTCAGAAAACTAACACGATTGAAGGCATCAGGTAATCAGAGTTGTATCAGAACTGTAGCTGTTAAGTACCTGTCAGACAATGCTAGAGGAAAGAATGTAAAATTTACTAACTGATAATGCGGACCCTCACCAGCTATGTCCTTGATTTCTTGGTCTCTTCATTCTGAAAAATAGTGTCATAGTTTCCTCATCTGGGTAGCGAGATGTTCTGCTATAGAGGTACTGCTATAGAGGTACCATAAGGACATGGGGTTTCTATTGAAATCCACAGCTTTGTTCCTGCTAATGTGCAAGTACTCAGTAGTTTTCTTCGAGTATCGTTTTCCACAGGAAAACAAGTTCTCTTTGCTTTTTGGCAAAGGAGTTAGTGGAAGATCTGGCCAGGTTTGTGTATGATACTGCCACCACATTCAGTAGGGATTTATATAAACTGCAGGATCTTGTTCACTCATTGCTGATTTCTCTAAAAATACTGGAGAGCAATGTCTTATTCCCAAGGTAAGTTGGAGACATTCAGTGGAAATTAAATGATTAAGTGATACATAAATTTGAATCTTGAATCTCTCAGCCCTTTGAGTATTGGTTTATTTCTATGACATGTTATAATGATAAGCCAAGAGACATTTTTATAGCTAACATGAAATAGCTAACATTGTTGAGTGATTTCTTCCCTTAATTGGTTTAATTCAAAGAGCTGGTTGAAGGGTCAGAATCATGCCAGGAACTTTTGAAAATGAGTGGAAGAATTGTAGTGAGTATGCATCTAATTGTTCAAAAAATGTTAACTGTTTGTTATTAGTGCTCAACTCCAGTTTACTGAGGTGGTGGTTTTAATATTATGTTAGACACTCTTTTCAAATGAAACATACATTCTTTCAACAGTTAATTCCTTGATGATGTATTTGATTTTCTTACCTCTCCCACTGAATTAGACAGTGCTTGTACTATCTTCTCATGAGCAGTAGCAACAACACTTTGTCCATTGATCTCAATAATACGATGTCCTACTCTTACCCCTCCCCTCTCAGCTATTCCACCTCGCATCAAGCTGCAAATCTGCCAAAAGAAAGCAAAGTTTATTAAACATTAAATAGCATAGCAGTTATTAGTATTTAATATATCATAACGAGTGCTGACACTCAAAGGACTCCAGAGGATATTTGTGAAAAGTACTAAGCAATACTTACATGTTTTTAAATGTTGGTTTGGTTGAGTTTTGGTTTAGGTTTGTTTGGTTTTTTGGGTGCTGAGGCGCTGGCACAGGGTGCCCAGAGAAGCTGTGGCTGCCCCATCCCTGGCAGTGTTCAAGGCCAGATTGGACAGGGCTTGGAGCAACCTGCTGTAGTGGAATGTGTCCTGCCCATGGCAGGGGTTGGAACTGGATGAGCTTTAAAGTCCCTTCCAACCCAGTCTATGGTTCTATGAAATGCGCATATTCTGATTCTTTTTAGAGGTTGTGTTCAGCACAGTTCCCTGTGCCTCTGCAGGTTCAAAAAGGGCACTCTGCTCTCCAGAGCCATTGATTTTCTCCATGTTTTACAGTGCTGTTGGCCATAGGGAGCTCAAGAGGAAGAAGGCAAGTCAAGCCACTGTTTCAACTGATAACTCCAGGTACCAGTAAAGAGCTAGGCACAAGTTCACCTGGCACAGTCCCTGCAGACACTGCTACTGAAAATTATTCTGTGGTTGCAACATGCATTATGCACAGGCTGAAAGAAAAATCTCAGTCCAGAATGGGGAATTTAAAATAATGTTTTCTCCTTTGTGACAGTGTCTATGCTGCAACAGGGCCCTCCCTGACAGACTAGACAGCTGTATGGTAGATAGAAATTGTTGGTAAATTACTTCAGATGACTAAACTCATGCAGCTCATAAAGCAGATAATGTCTGGCTTGAATCTGTGGAACTGAGCAGAGCTTAGCAGTGCTGAGATTCAGCTTTTGTTTACTGAGGAGAATCTGGTATTGCAGGAAAAGAAAGGAATGCTAGAACATCCAGTGATGGCTGTTTCTGCAGTTACTGCCAACGGTTAGAATTTTATGCCAAGAATTATTACTTGCTGAGATCTGGTAATTTGCTTAGAGTTAAATACAGATATGGTAAGATGTGGCTTGTGTCCCTAGTGAATTTGTAATTTAATTCAAAAACACAGTACATGGGGAGATGGCCGAGGTGGAATATAGTGAAGCTGAAACTTTTTTCTGTGATTGACCAGAATCTTTTCTGTATGACACTAGCACTTCCTTTAAACTCCTCTTCACAAATAACAACGCTATAAAAAGAAAAATGAAGTCCCTTCTTACTCAAGTTCAAGTTATCTGATACAAAGATGTATAGTTTTTTATATATAATATATATATATTAATAAATATATATATTTTAATAAATATCTATTCAATATACAGGAGCAAAAATGCAAAGTTTTGTTTATAAGACACATCTCAACCTTTCTAGGAAAAAAACAAAAAAACAAACCCTAAAACCCCAAACCTTTCTCCCGCAGTGAGATTTATCTTCTGCCACGCTATCACTAGTGGCTTGAGTTTTACCCACTGCAGTTCATGAAGTATTTCTGATGGACTTTTATGGATAGAGGCACCATGAGGACCCTTCACAGAACTGACTTTGACTTGAGCTTCAGTCACGTACAATATATTGGTTTGCAGCTTGTCAGCTTTAATCATACAGCTGGCAAGATACGCTGTACTACACACATCTTCTCTTTTATAGAAAGCTTCTCAGTTCAACTCACTGTTAGAATAAGAGTTTGTTCCTTGCTGTTGGAGATTGTTATGCAGCAATCGGAAACCAGAATGTACCAAAAGAAACCCTCTGTATATATTTTTCAGGGTATAAAAGAAAATAGAGACAGTGCAGCCAGCTGAAATAAAAGCCTTCAGAGCAACTGAAAATGTGACCTCTTGCTCTGATTGTGTAAAGGAAAAGATAATGGCTTGCCTATCTATCCAGAGCACCTTTCATTGTGTGCTCTCAAAGCACTTTTAATACCATCAGTGAAATTCTTTTTTGTAACAGCCTCAGACATAAGAAGTGGTCTCTTCCTTTAAGAATGTGATCCCCTTGCAGGGAAGGGAGTAGTCTTTTTTTTTTGTGAGCATTAAAACTCCTTTAATGAGGTAGAAACAGACACAGAACCGAAGTTGCTCTCTGAGCCTCACAGGTCCTGTTAAGCTGGAAACAGTGCAGGTGTAAAGAAATACACTGTACTTAAAGCGCACATTTACATGGCTCCTGTCTCACTCAGACCAGCATTAGGGCTTTTGTCTCCAGCCAGTGTGCTGGCAAGTTTAAGCTGAGCAGTACTACTAAGAAGGATTCTGTTCAGCCAGGATTGTTTAGCCTGCTGTACTTATGGACACAGTGACAGCTGCATTATTATTAAATAAAGCATGATGGATCTCAGTATTCTTGTAGGCAAAAGCCTGCACTCTATTTGCTGTGTAAACTGGAGAACAGAAAAGGGAAGGAAAAAAGGTATAAACAACACTGGTTCAATCCATTCAGCAGTTGCAGATTCTGCAATGTCTTAGACAAGCTGCAGTGCCTCAGATGTGAAACTTAAGAAGCTTCACCATCAGTTTAACTGCAACTGCCCATTGTGTAGGAAAACATTGAAAGAGCAATAGGCAAATTAACTGCTCATTCTGTGTAAATGCCATAAATATAACCTATTAAACCAAGTTTAAAACATTTAAAATGTTTAAAATCCTTATCTCACCCTTTTATTATTCTATTCAAACCTTGCATCTTATTTCCCCAGACTGTTTAAATAAATAGAAACAAAGGCAAGGAGGAAAGAATAAATGATCCATTCTGTTAAGTTTTACTGTGTTTTTAGATAGAGTTGTCCAAAGTGAGGAATGGGGTAAATATCTGAGATACCTAGATAGAATGGGATAGACTGAGAAATGGTGCATTAATTATCAGTAAAAATACAACTGGTAATCCATATATTTTTCATAATCTAGGGAACAAGATGATGATGTGATATGAGAGAACCACTTCTATTTAAATATCCTAATTTTAAAAGAAGTGTAACATAATGATTTTCAGAAAGTGGCTGACAGGTCACCTTATGTTTACCTCCCCATCATAAAACATGCATATTTGTTTCATATGTTTGCACAGTATTTCTTTTGTTCTTACTGTTTTAAAGTTCAAATTTTAGATACTACATAAACATGCAATAACGATACATCAGTAGCTTTCAAGATCCAGGAAGAATATTTGGATCATAAGTTGCAAAAAGAATTTTGCAAAATTAACACTCTGATTTATACTGTTGTGCTGTTCCCTAACTAAAACTTCCCAAGCTGGCACTACTAGTGCTCTGTGAAGCATACTGCAGGCTTTACATTCATTAAACTGTACAGAATACACACAGGAAACAGACAACTGCAGAGGCCCAGTCTTTGCATCTTCCTCGTACCCTATGCAAGCAAAACCCAGTTCAGGCAGTATTTCTGTATGTCCAGGTTGTTTATGGGCTATTTGCTAATGTACAGCTGGACATGCTGCACGGATGAGAGGAGGAGGTGAAGGGACCACTGCGACACTGCTGTCAGGAGAGCACAGAAACAAGTACCAGCTGCATGCATATTGAGGTGAGGGCATAGCAGTAACAGACAGTTAATTACACGTCTACTGGCAAGCCGTTTATTTCTTCACTGTGCTAGTGCTGAGATGACAAAAAAGGATAGTCTTTCTAAATCCTGCCATAATTTGGAACAATTGCTGGCAATTACAAAACTGCTTTTGGAAAGTTTGCTGTCAAAATACCAGCGAGATGTACTTGCAGAGTCATATTTTTTTTGTTTACTGAGATAAGAGAGAGTCTGGGAAAGGACTTACGGCCTCAGAAGCTTTTCTACAGTAGTTTAACCAAATAAGTTAATCTCTCCTTATTCATTGGCTTTTGCTTTCAAACAGAGACTCTTCATAAATTAAATATCTTAAAAGGCTTTATTTTTGGTTACCCAAGAATGACTTTTATACTGAATTTGGTAAAGTTTATATTGGATGTCATCTAAATGTTGCTCATTTAACTGGACTGGTTTACTATCACCCAGTGTTGTGATTGTGACAAATGACCAGTAGATGGAGTGAGCATGTTATGCAAGAAAACAACCACAGTGCAGATTTCACTAAACTGAGGCTCCAGCTGTGTACCAGATCATTAGCTGGGACAGTGCTCTGCCACTGCCTCTGTCCATGTGAGGACACGATATGCTTCTAATCCTCCTCAGCATGATTCTTTTTCCCCGCCTTAACCCAACACCACCAATGCTGAGACAGGCCTCCTGAAAGACTTGATAAATACACCACAGTATTGCTCATGGTTCCTTATTTTTGTCTTTCTATCATAGCACCATCTGAACATACTAGAGGTAAAAAGGATAGCCATTAGGAAATAATGCCTCAGCAGTGTTACATGCTGTTCTCAGCACCCTCTGTGAGATCTCATAAAACCAGATCCCATTCCTTTCATCCTTTTTACACCAAGACTTGGATTTCTTAACACAAAGTGAACTACCAACAGTAACCGTACCCACTTGACATGCACATACCCATGGGTGAAAGGGGATTAAGCACAGAGGAGGACAGAAATATGCCACACACCTGCTGTTCCTGTAATTTTTTACATAACTCTCTCAAGTGTCAGAGTATTAATCCCAAACATGACAAATACTTTAAACCTCTGCTTCTAAAGAATGTCAGCCTGTGGTAGGTATCATTCAGAGTGCTTCCAGCTGGACTTGTAGCAGTGTTCTTTATACCAATCTCTGCTATAACCACATCATGATATGTGATCTTAGGTAGGAACACTTCAAACTTAGGTACAGTAATAACTTAAAGATGGCTAGCGGAGATGAAA
The DNA here is from genome assembly GCA_009867235.2 of Psittacus erithacus. Taxonomy (NCBI): domain Eukaryota; kingdom Metazoa; phylum Chordata; class Aves; order Psittaciformes; family Psittacidae; genus Psittacus; species Psittacus erithacus. The sequence goes on from WYDI02011967.1 coordinate 140,847, forward strand.
ATCTACTCATGAGCCTTCTGTTTGCTAAAGCACTTTAAGACCCTTAAACTATATCCTATAGAGTTACCTGCTACTCTTCCAAGGGTGGCAACAGAAATCTGGCAACTTCAATCGATGAGTTTCACAGAACAGGGGACCAGAGCCCACAGTCCTTTTTGATGTGGTTTTCTGTGTGAGCAGCCTGATTATTTTTTTTCCTAGACTGAAGGAAGAGGAGATGGTGATGGTCCTGCACTACAGACACTTCCTAATGCTAGTATCAGCCCCAGAAAGGCCAGGCGGCTACCTGAGCTAGTTGTGTTGGGAGTTTGCTTTGGAAAGGTATAGGAGAATGGTTTGGGAAGGAAGAAACACGAGAGGAGGACCCTGAGCTGCACTGGGTAAGTGTTACCTACCACATTCATTCTCTGTTGCTGCTGTTACTCTAGGGAAACTGCAGCATGCAAAGAAGAGATACCTGGGCCATGACCTATACCATTACTTATAGTGAGAGGTGTTTAGTTTTAAGAGGAGGAGGTCACAATTGCATTCCCATGCTCACTGCCACATAATACAAATAAATTATGCACACCAGAAGAAAAATTAAAAGTTTTGGTGAGTATGTGCTGAAATTTAAAAAAAGAGAAACAGGATCAGAGCTAAGATTAGAATGCTGTAATTGTGAAAACCTGTTTCAGCATAACTGTTCTCCTTGCAACTCTGGCACAGTAATGATAGTTATACATGAATTAGGTGATCCAGATACTACATCAAACAATCAGAACTATAAATATTGTGGCTGTATTACGTGGGAAAATCCCTCAAGAATGGCCGTACCTGCTCTCCTGGTGTTGTCCATTTGCATTATATTACTCAGAGATATGATTATAAAGTTTTGATAAACTAAGGGATCACAGTACAAAAAGGGTCATGCGCAAAGATTTTTTCAGTATTTCAGTGTGTTTCTTTAAAGAAAAAAAAAAAAACACACCACAAACCCAAACCCAAACCAGTTACCAAACACAGAAACTTACAATTCCATTCTGTACACTGAAGCCCAGCTGGTATTTTAAGTCTGGCCGTTTTATGAGGACAGTTGTAACAGGAGGACAGCTGACAATGTTCAGTTTGACTTGCGTCTGATTCTTGAGACCCTGTAAGATATTCCAAAGTTAATATTTCTAAAATGAATCTTAATTTGCTCTTTAATTAGTGGTTTCCTAATTGCAAGAGTGTAAAGCACCTGATCTAGGAAAGAACACCTGGTGTTTACAGAAATCTGATGTTAACTTATTTATCTCGCAAGCTATTTGGCCCAACAAAACATATCAAAACTTTGCCTTCAATTACCATAGAAGCTTCAAGCAGGTTTTCAAGAGAACCCAAAACTGACTACTCTTGCCTTTTACCACTGTCTGGCTAATTAATATCCTGCTGCTGCTCTTGGCAAATCTGCAAACATTAGATGTAGTCTCAGAGATTCCATTGTGTCTGGGGAATCTTCATATATTCACTTGATCTGTCTTGTAATCTACCAGTCCCATTCACTTCCTCTACATGGCACTCGAAGAAGCATAGTAGATTTTAATTCTGATTTGAATTTGGAAGCTGTGGGGAATCCTGAAACTTTGAAGACAGCCAAGTAACTTCATTTAGGCAAGTTTTTCAGACCTGGAGCCATTTGTTAATAGTCCAGTAACAAAGCTGCAGTCCAATTCTCCAGTTCTAGGTTTCTGTACGTTATCACCCCTAAATCTCTGTTTCCAAATCTACTTTTTGCTAATGACAAGACTACTTTTTGGGGTGGGTTTTTTTCAGTGATATGAAAAATCATATCTGCTGGAGATCTACTGGATCTCCAGAATCAAATTCCAGGATCTGTCAGAATATTACATCTCTGATGGCTTAAAATCTAGAGCATAAGGTTGTAAGTTTGGGGTACCTTTATGATCCCTTGGCATGTTGCAAGAGGTAGACCAACTAAACTGGTCCCATTAATGGACATAATTTGGTCTCCAATGCTTAGTTTTCCTGAACGGGCTGCAGGGCCTCCATTCATCATGTTAGCCAGGATAACAGTGGGTAGAATGGATCCCCATCCAGATTCCACAATCACTACCCCAAGAATTTCTCCCTTCTGCTTTTCTAGCTGGAGCTGCAATTAAAGAGAAACAAAACAAAAAACACACATTTTTTGCTTGGCTTCATCTAAATTTGAGCAGTAGCATCTCAATTGTCCCTGAATGACACCTACAAATTACAAGAATTCTATTCTTTGGCATTAGGCAGTAGCATGACTTCAAAAATGCTGTTAAAACTGTGTAATATATACCTATTTCTTTCCAGGGATATTGTCCACTTGTTTCTTGAAGGTCATGTAAATCTTATAGTAAGCAAGAAACTAACACAGCAGTGAACTCTATAGAAGTGATGGAACTGAATAATGAATGAGTAAATGAATGCCAAGGAAGTTTTATCTATCCTGGAACCTGTCAGCCTGTAACATTTTGTGCCTAAGGCAGTGCCTGGAAGTTCAGCTCCACTTCTGCCATCAGCTCAGGTTGTCTCTTGATTTCAGAGTTTGTCTGTCCTTATTTTCAGGCGAGGTTCTATTGTTGTTGTTACTACTATTACTATTATTGAACATACTTGTGCCTAACTTGTTACTCTAAGACTGCTGACATGCTGATGTAATGTAAATAATGACCTCTCCTCAAATATGGTGATGTTAACTGTTCAGTGATCATAGCATATCTAACTTTTATAGGAGTAAAAGTCTAAAGAGAGAACATATTCTTTAATAAAATACTGGGAATTACTGGCTTTCAAATGTGGAAGGACAGGGACATTTGTACAGGAATCATAAAGGCCAGCTGACTTTTGCTGAAGCTATCTATCAAGACTTTAAACCAGTCAGTATGCAGTAACTCTTTCATTGTTCAGATATACATAAACCAACAGGAAGCAAAGGAGCCTCAAAAATAATAACCTTCTTAATTCCTTTGAAATGTGATACATTTGTATTTTTCTGTTCCAGTGCTAAGTTAAACCAAGACTTCTTGTACTGAATTTTCACTTGTTTGCTACAAGAGAAGTATTTTGTCATGCTTATGTGCACATAGAATCATAGAACGGTTTGGGCTGGAAAGGACCTTAAGACCATCTAGTTCCAACCCCCCTGCCATGGGTAGGGACACCTCCCCCTAGACTAGGAGAAAAAGTATGGCCATTTATGGCCAAAATTAATTTATGTCACATAAAGTCGACCATTCACACTGGATTAGATGATCCTTTAGTCCAGTGGGTTGACACATAATGACCACATGAACACACTCGATTGATATCTAGTGACTGCAGACATATAAAACCACACATCAAATCATAACCTTTCTATCTGCAGGTATAGGTGGAAAATGCTTTCTTCGCAAGAACATGTATGCTGTACAAAAGAACCTGTAATGCCAGAAGAAAGAAGTGTAAGTAGGAAAGTTGTGATAGAAGGCTTAAGCAGTCTGCAATTCATCTCCAAGCAAGGCAGACTTGGAACTCAGCACAGAAGCTCTGACCTTTGGAACATGGGCCCAATCCCTATCACACTGCAGCAATACAAACCAAAGCAGAATCTGGGTGCAACTGCACTCAATCACATTGTGGTTTGGAATGCCCAGACAGTGACTTTTGTATGAAATGCAAATTGTGAAATATATTGGTGTTGTAGAGGAAGAATCCATTACTTCAAAAATCAAATGTATATAGTTAAAACTGTGTAATATGGGCTACTTAAAGTAAATCCTTGACCTGCCATGCATTATGAATTTGAAACTCTATTTCATGTGGCAGTTTTTCTGGTGTTCTAGTAGGGGAAAAGAAATTGGTCTGCCAAGTGCCATAGCATCCTGGACGTTTGGTCATTTTATCTATTAAGTATGAAATTGCTTACAACGTGCATCAAAATGGATTGTTAATCTCTCTATCACTACACTGGTGAAAGGTAAAAACACTTTACACTGTGTACTATGGGTAACACAGAGCTTATCTATGTCAGATGTAAATGTACTTTATTACTGGTTTGATGAATGGAAGCAGAAAGACCCTGAAAATGGAAAGAAGAAATTATAAAACTTATAAAGATGATTTTAGTAGCACAGAATTGAAGAAGCAATGCATCTTGAGATGTAGACATCCTTAAAATGCTAACAGTACTTCCATGAGAACTACATTCCTCTGAAAAAAAATAGATCAATCTGAAATGAAATTGCAAAACTAGTTTACCTCTTTGCAATTTTCTGAATTGGAAAAGTGTATGAGGTCATCATTGTACATCTCTTGGGTATTGATGATGTCACTGTACTCTTTCTGACTGAGATCCTCTGGGTTAATTCCGTTGGCTCTTAAAAACTCTTGATAAGCAACACTGAAAGCCTGACCGATTGACTGAGCTATCAGCTGTGCCTGAAATGTAGAACAAAACACGTCAGACTGATAAAGAGTTTACCACTGAAACCATAAGAAACAAGAGATATACTGGATTTTAAGACAAAGTCAAAATAAAGGATCCTGCAAAATTGTTATGTTAGTATGGATATAAAATCACTTTAAGGTCAGTTGTATAGAAAAAATCCATTACATCCAAAATAAAATTGCAAACTTCATTTACAAACCCTGCTGATCTGCCTTCACCATGATGTTGCAGCAGCAAGCAGCCATATGCTGTTTATGTACCCATTCCAATAAACACTGGAGAGCACTGGCTTTGTACCAATAGGGAATATAGCTTACAGAAAAGACTGCCACAAATCCTGATTCTGAAAGAGTGATGAGAGAATGGATGCTCTCCTTGCACATGCCTCTACAGACATGTACGCACTGATAATTTTGGTTGTTATGTCACCTGCTGTAACCAAAAAATTCAAATTTTTTTTTAATAGGTATGACAGTAATGATATGTAATTACAGTTCATATGTAATGGTGGTCAGAAACGTTTAGTACTGCTTAACTGCAGCTGTATCTCAACTGAGAGAGGTACGAATATGGACAAACAACCGGCTAAGGTTTCCACAGATTACCTGCAGCTTCAATGAGAAAAGATTGCCAACAACAAAAAATTAATTTAAGAAATTAGATGTAGTTTCAGAGATTCTCTAAATGATGTATGTTGTTTAAAAGTTTAATTCCATTTACTTACATCCTCTGATTCAAAGACATGGCATATCATTTTGTACTGCTTCTTTCCTTCTTGAGCACCAGGTGTTGTTTCAATACAGTCTTGAGAAGCTGATCTTGGCATGCGACGTCGTGCCATTAAAACCACAATGTTACCAATATCTGCAATATATGAGATTGTGCGCAGCGCGTGGTCCATCATTGTTTCCTACATAAAGCAAATAGAATAAAATCATTCTTCACACCATGCCTGCTGTTATTCTACAGATGCTGTATCTTCCCTCTTCTTGATGGCCCATTGCTTGAGAATAACAAAAGCTCTTCAAGAACCTGTCTTTGACAGAAGTGTTGTGTGAGCAAATACAACATGGTTCCTACTGTAAAGCAATAAAGAAGATCTATAGTAATGTTTTATAACCACTTTCATGCTGTTGGAAAATTATGTTTCTCTTTTGTATTGGTTTTGCTGAATGAAACAGATGCATTTCATAATGACAGAACAAGTTTTAGAAAAGTCATATATATATATATATATATGAGATGTTACAATTTCCCCATTTTCTTTAATCACGTCCTATACTAGCTATATTATCTAAGGCAACATTTTCTCAGTTCTTACTTTCCATGTAAACAGCTATGAAGGACAGTAATTCAACTTCTCTGTAGGTGAAATTATTACTTTTTTTTGGCTACCTACATACCTCAGATCAGTTTGATTCAAACAGGATTTTGTCTGTGAGCCCATATGCTAGAACAGTTCCTTCCAATATCATTAGGTCGCACTGGGCTGTGCTGGGAGAACCCAGCTCAGAAGAGCTGTTGCCTGTGAGCATGAATTCAAGTGGAAACATGCCCAAGCTTCGTCCTAGTGAACATTTCTTATTAAGAACACATTAAGAGTACTAAATATAAAAAGCCTCTTGTCACAAATCCCTGAGCTCTGCATCCGTTTAATTACTCTAGCCTTTTAAACTCTTATTTTACTTTCTGCTATTAGCGGGAAAAACCCAACCTACTGCTTCCAAATGTGTTTCTCACAAGAACGTACGGTTATTCACTGGCTTTGATTAAGTATTGAGTTTCCTTGGACAAATGAAAACTGCATATTTGTAGCCAGAGAAGGAAATGTTGTCACTAAATTAGTTTTATTTCAGATATTACTGGTTTATCTTTTGTTTCCAATCTCCAATTCATATATTCAATATTAATTGTTTCTTACATGAAAGAGCAAAGAGGTCCTATCAGGAAGAACCTTCAACACTAAGGATGAACCTGCAGTAAGTTTTATTATTTCTGGACTCAGCATTAAGTATGAATAAGTTAACAGCAGCCACCAGTCTCATTTTCATTAGAAGGCTGCTATACGAAAAATAATGGTACTTTAATAAACTATATCACTACAGTGACAATTTAAAGGATTTTGATACAGTTAAGACTGCAAAGATAAACAGAATTATATACCTGCTTACACCAATGTTTTAGACAATTATTTGTACCTTCATACAGGTTTTACTCAAGATCCTGTATAAGCAACCTGTTTTCTCCTTAAAAATAAAAAAAAGCTACAACTTCTCTTAAGTTATATTGATCAAACTGCCTGAGGATGTCACCTATCTCTCATCCTCTTCCCCAGCTAAAAACAGCCACCAAATTCTTCCTGAATTGGAATTAAAAAATACTTATTGAATCAATTTGTTTCACTTTACTTTGTGATCTTTATTAGTTTTAAGTCAGTAATTTGCTTTCTGGTGTCTAAAATATCTTTGGTTTTAGCCAAGACTGAGGTTGTGTCTGCTGCTTATGGCATCTGTTTGGATATATATGTGGATATTTCTAATGTGAAGAAAGAAGAATTGACTGCAGGTTTGTTGTTCATTTTGTTTTTCTTTTTAACTAAGGCGGCTTTTTTTTTCTTTTGCTTGTGGCTCTTGACGTGTACCAGAATATCCCATAGAGCAGCATGAGGTCAGTTTTCATCTAAATCATAGTAGACGACTGAGATAGCCTCCTTGCTGTGTCTGTAGTGGCAGGGTTTCCCTTGGTACCTGGTCTTCCAAAGAAGATACAATGCAGATATAATATAATGAGGCAATACACAATTTTCATAATTTATATAAGCTAGGTATTAGTTTGCCATTAGCTGAACAAATCTCTAAGGCCTAAGAGAGAAAGATTTTCTCAAGTCAACAAGAGTAATTATTTTAACAATTTCAGTACAACTTGACAGGGAGAGAAGAACATAAATACTCATTGTTTCTTAGAACCCCCTGCCTTACTGAAGAGAATCACTGCCCAGAAAATTGTTGTAATGATTCTCTTCAGAGTTTAAATGAAACGTTCTATGCTTATCCCTAATCTGTGAAAAGTGATGTTAGTTAAGAGATGGTTTGAGGGGTGTCTCTCAGGATTGCAGGGGCTCAGGATTAGAGCACTTCTCTCAGAATGGAAAAATGTTTTATAATGGACATCTCAGCAGGATCTTAGCAGCTCTGCTGTGGTAATTGCTTTTCAGCAGCCTGCACTAAGTGTTCTGTAAGGGTGTAATTGGACAGGCAATGTACACAAAAGTGAATGGACTGGGAAAATGAATGCATTTAATCTCATCTGCCAAGAAAGTTTTCCTGTCCTTATCATCTCACAGAAGTTACACAAAGTTTGTTGGGATATTTTGGTGGGTTTTTTGGTTGTTGGTTTTGTTTGTTTGTTTTTATTATTATTATTATTGTTTTGTTTGGGTTTTTTATTGTTTGGTTTTGTTTGTTGTTGTGGTTTGGTTTTCTTAATTACAATTAGGATTAGGAATAAGACATATATATAGTGACTAAACATGTCTTTACCTTTGACTTGCTTGTGACTTTTTCCTTTCTTGCTCCATATTCCTTTCCACTCTATTTTCCATTACCATTATCTCATTTTCACTCTCTCTACTCCATTGTTACTTTCCCATGAATCCCTCCATCTTGCTTCTGTATCCTTTACTACATCTCTTCTCTAGTCCCATCTATTCTATCCTTGTTATCTTTATATATGTCCTTAGAAATTCCACCTCTTTTAGCCTATCTCAAAACCTCTGTTTCTATCTTGTCCTGTTCAAATTTCCCTTTCTCAGTATCTCCCTTCCTTTCTAAGGAACTCTTTTAGAACTCTCTTGTCCCTCCTGAAGCCCAAAGAACACCTGAAGGAGGAAAACCTAAGCCCTTTTCCAAGCTTTCAAGTGGTATAGTCCTGTGGGAATGTGAATTACACAACTTAAAGAGTCAGCCAGTTTTATGGAACCAGAGGCTCTGCACATGCACTTCTGTGACCTCTGTAGCTGCCTTTTTCTCTGCTTTTTTCAGTAACTAAATGCATAAGCAATTTAAAAGTGGCAGGGATGCCATTTCCCACTGTTGCTGAGGGCAACAGAATCAACAGAGCTGGCCGTGTTTCGATGTGGCAATACACCCTACTGGTGCTACTCAGCTTTTCAAACCCTGCTGCATGCCATTTTATAATATTGAACTGTACATTTTGAATCAGCTGCTATCTTATGTGAGCTATACAACACTACAGATGGATTAAACCATGGATGGCACACTGCAGAAATACGTTTTATATAATTGATAAAGCCATGAAAGAACAGATTGTCTCTGCCAGCTGCCACAGCAGCTGAAATAGTCCTATGGTAATTACACCAGTCAGGAAACTTCACTAGCACTGAAAAATATTACCAAGCCAAAAACGCAAAAGCATGCCAGCAGCAATGCTAAAAAGACATGGGAATAAGTCTTACAGCTCCCTGAAACACACTGTAAAAATAAAGCAAGCGAAAAAACGCAGGGCAAACACCAGAGAGCTTGTTATTATAATAATTTCCAATACTGCTATTGTCATCTAGTGGAACAGCTCATACTAGACACCATTCCTCATGGTGCACTGTATTTTATAGCACTGGAAATCTTAGGGGAATCAGGAGACTAAGATAACAGTTACTTTGACAGTGTTTATGGTCTGCCTCAAAGGACTTTCCTTTTTTATGTTTAGAAGGGTTTGTGTCTAATTGAAATGCTGAACTATCTCAAGAAGGTAAAGAGTGACTTCCACTAAGACTAATCCTTACTCAACAAAGAGAACTTAGCCATTTACTGCCATACATTCTAACTATAAGCTGTTAATTTATCAATAACTGTAGTCATCGTTATGCTGATAATTATTAGTATTTTATTTTCTACTAATGCAAAAAGTAGTCATAAGCTTTGATAATGTACTCTTTGGATGATCACATCTACCAAGAGGTCAAAAAAAAGGCTGAGCCATAAAAATAGTGGTATTGGTTATCATGGATGATTTATGGATAGCAGATTGTAAACACTGCTGCCATTTTAGATGGGATATTCTACTCCTCATCTGGCTCTGTCTCTTGGGAGTTCTAGTGGCATGTTAGGGACATCTGCTTATGTTAAAAGAAAAAATCATCCATTTCCTGAAGATGCTATCATTGCCCTCACATTAAAAGACGGTAATGCTCTCCCAAATTTCAGGAAGAAGTAGCTCCCTCATGCTTTGCATTGTTAGAAAAACAAATTATATGCTAATTGAAAAAAAAAAAAAATCCTAAATGTAGAGTGCTACATTTATCTTTATTGAAGCATCTCCTATAGTTACAGCTCATTTCTTCAGTTAATCATGATATTTCTGAACTCTGATCTTATACAACAAAATACTAGTTCATTAACCATTCTCTCTTTCCATCTTCCAAGTTGTATGTTAAAATATTGAACCGTACTACATCAAAGAAACATGCTTGTGAGTCCTTCTCTGCTCTTTATCTCTTTATATTGCCATCTATATGGCAATATATAAGAAATAAGTACACTCTTGGGAATTTTTTAGCCTGCTTGTAGCTCATGTATCTAGATCATATAATCTAGAAAATATTATGCGGTAAAAGCCCTATGTAAGTCATTCAGGTGATGTGTGCTACGTCTGTGCCATGAACATTCCGCATCAGAAGAAAACATTTGATTTGACATGATTTACTTCTAACAAATCTGTACTGACTCTTGCTCATCTCCACTTACAAACTGCATACAAAGGGTCTTTTTGTTTTGGCAGTTTTCTGACAGTTGAATTTACCTATAATCCTTGGTATGTCCTGCTACTAAATAAAAGAGTAAATATTACCTTCATCAGTTCTAGAAGAGTATCATTAATGGACAGCATAAGGTCACTCCATTTTCCCAAATACTACAAGATAAGATAAATTTTCTGATCTTAACTGAGCACTTTCTAAATGGTTTGTTCTTTAAGGTAACTTCAGGTCTTACCATTTCTCAACTGCTGTTAGCTGCATACAACAGACTTTTTTAGTGAAAACTAAAGCAAAAATATCACTGAAATTGCCCTTGTCAAAGGGAATTCTCGTAAGAATGAACATTTAAAGACTTTCTGGAAGTATAATGTCTAAGAGATCTTGTGAGATTATTATACTAATGAGATCCATGTATAAATTATATGTATTTAATGTAAATTCCTTTAAAAAACATCATATGAAGAGTGCTTCTTCTTGCAAATATATATATGTATTCCCAAATGATGAGGCTGATTGCTACTGTGGTCTCCAGACTCTTCTGTAACATGAATAATTAATAATTTACCTTAGGCAAAGAGGATGGTAGCTCAGATGTGATTTATGGAAAAACTGAAGGTTAAATGTTAAAAATAGCTTATTCAAGGCAGCAACCTAATTCCCTGTTAGACTGTAAATTTGAGTATTGAAACTGCAGCACATGTGCACTCCTAAAAGACTTGAATCTTTTTCTAAATTGAATTATAGATCTCAGCAACATGCAGAAATTTTCCAGTACATTAAATAAGCAAAACTAGTGTCAGTATTGCTGTCTTGGCAAATGGCAAGTGTTACAACAACAGCAGATCTAACATGGCTATATTCTTGCAACAGTGAATTTATCCAAATTTAGTAAATTTCCACATTAATAGTATAAGAGCACAGTGTAACCCAACATTATTCTTGAAGAATTAATCGTAACTTACCTGTGTGTCTGCATTTAAAACTTTGATTCTCTGTGTGGAGATGAACAGATCCACTTCAGTCAAGGCCTGAGAATCTCCCTCTGAAGTCTAAAAGACAGATGGTTTGTTACAAGGGAAATTTTAATTTCCTCTTTAGAATGACGCATTCACTGGTCACTTCGAGCATACCACGATGTGGGGCAAGCACACTGTTAAAACTGCTACAGACAGCTATTCAAGGGTGTTTCTAAATACATGCAAAGAATGCATGTAAAAAGTGAAGCATACCAATTTTGTGGAGCCTATGGGACTGACAGCTCAAGTACTAATATTTCTATTTATAGCAAGAACAGGAGGAAAAGTATAGCTGTTTCTTCCCCACTGCCTCCCTGATGCACTTCAATACTTGAAGTGCTGGAATTTAGACAGTAGAACTGAGAAAGTGACTTAATCCCCATCAGCTGCTTAGCCCTGGCCATCTTCCGTGAGCTCACCAAAAGAAGCGCAGGCCCAGCTCAGTACTGTGGTGGGGTTTAGGGCTTTTTAGATTTTAGGGTTTTCCTAGAAAGTAGAGCTGAGTACTGAACTAGTATTTCTCCCAAATCACAGAAAGCAATCGGCTGACTTTTAGACCTCAACTTCTGAGCACTGCTTACTAGGGAAACAGTTCCCTATCCCATAAGAAAACATGGTCACAGACTAAGCAGGGTTACAGTGTAACACCAAACCCTTTCCTAAGTGACAGTCCTGGCTCTGCTTATGTGAGAAAACAGAAGAAAGTGGCAAAGCAGCTGATACCTCACACTGAAGCATCATCCAAGATCCTACCTAATATTCTTGAGTTCCAGCAGGAACCTATTTATTCCTCTAGCCTATTTGTCCCCAGTTTGCTACCGCAACTGGTATTTTGCAGCAGCTGTGCTAACACTCTCAGAATGAAATGACCACAGAGTGTATCATCTGTGCTAAAGGCAGGCATAAGTCTCCAGGTCAGAGACTGGTTCTTTGGTGAAACTGTGCAAGGAAGAACTATGTATTTGCTGCTCTTTTCTGTAGTTATAAAGGTTTAGCTGTGCCTGTAATTCATTCAGATTAATTTAATCTGAATTAAGTCTAGCAAAATGCAAAACAAGCACATACTTTGGCAGAGATTAGTTGGATTGATTTTATCCAAGACCATCACAAAGAGCAAGATTCATTTTAGTGATAATTTTGTCAACTGTATTTAGTCAACTGAAGTATAGTTTTTAGAGGAGTAAAACGTCTCCTGTGTGAATTCTTTCAGCTACTATCTGGCAAATTTATTTTATTTGGTTTTAAATATCAATAAGAATTTAATAAATACACAGTAAGTCAGAGGCACAAGAAAAGCATCTTACTGCTTTGGTTAGTAAAATAAAAATCAGCATTACATTAAGAAAAATCTCTCAGATAACACTGGCTATCTATTTGGACTAAACAAATCACAGGTATTCAACAGAAGAGCAGCAGAAAGGCACTCTAGCAAATGAACAATGAAGAAAATGAGTTTGTTTTATTCCATCCATTGTTCTACTACTTAATGAAGAAGAAACCAAAATGACAGCTTTATGAGGACCCATAGTGACACAGCACTCAAGTGAGAACACAGAGGAGAACAAGTACAACAAAACTGTAAGCAAACATTAGCATTCAAGAAAAACAGTTTACACACCGCTTTTTTCTTGATTTTAGCCGCCTTTTGCATCCTCTGAGGAGCAGCATAAGAAAAAAAAAGAATGCAGACAGATGTACACACAGAGAAAGAGAAAAGACAGTGCGGGAAGTCAGGGAGACTTTTTGACTCTGAATCCAGACTGTTAAAAATTTGGGGGTAGTGGGAGAAAGATGTGCAAAAGAGAAAGCTTTGTTTATGCTTTATGCAGTAGTCAAGCATAACTGGGTTTAATGACATTATGCATGTTGTCAATTGATTACAAAAATTTGGTACCGAAGAGTGTTATCTGTTAACAGCTGCCTATAACATCCTGCTAAATGTACAGCAGTCTAAAATGACAGTACATGCACTATTTTAAACTTAAGGTGTTCTATTTGTATCAATCACACGTCTACACATAATTGATGAACAAAACAAGATAGTCAAGTATCTCTGACAGAATAGGATTGCTGTTAATTAATACACGAAACAGCTTTTAGGGAGTTAATTGCAATCAACAATTACTGCTTTAGACATCACATTAGGCTAAATAGAAATTCTAAGGCGTGTAAAGTTGAATGAGTTGGACCTTTCTTGCCTTCCATTTGTTTCTAAACGTCAAATCAAACATCAGTCTCTTGCTAAGTAAATGATTTTCCCAGTCTGGTTTTCTTCAAAAACATGTACTGACAAAGCATGTAATTTTTCTATTAGCATTTAAATCTACCTCTTTCTAACCACATGTGTATTCAGTCCTCAGCATCAGAACATGGAGCTGTTGGAGCAAGTCTAGAGGATGGCCATGATGGTAATAAGGGGCTGGAGCACCTGCCATATGAAGACAGGCTGAGAAACTTCAGCCTGGAGAAGACCTCATAGCAGCCTTCCAGTGTCTGAAGGGGGCCTGCAAGGATGCTGAAGAGGGACTCTTCATTAGGGACTGTAGTGACAGGACAAAGGGTAATGGGTTTAAACTAAAATAGGAGAAGTTCAAGCTGGATATAAGGAAGAAGTTCTTTACTGTAAGGGTGATGAAGCACTGGAACAGGTTGCCCAAAGAAGTAGTAAATGCTCCATCCCTGACAGTGTTCAAGGTCAGACTGGACAGAGCCTTGGGCAGCATGGTCTAGTGTGAGGCGTCCATGACAGGGGGACTGGAACTAGATTACCCTAAGGTCCTTTCCAGTCCAAACCATTCTATGTTTATGATTCTATGAGGAATTTACATCAGATTCCCCCAAAATTGCGAAAGAAAAAGCTCTTACTTAGATTATTAACCAGAAAAGGCATTTTTTTAAACAGCTGATACAGTTTATGCTACATTTACACAGAAATTATTCACTATAAATAACACCGAATCCAAACATAATATTAATTAATCTTCTTGTCCTAAAAAAGAAATAATTCAACACTGAGAGTAATCTTCACAATCTGTAGTAAAACCACAGTCAAACAAATATCCTGTGCTTTGCCATTGCAGTATTTCCTAACTGCAATCTTCAATTTGTCTTGAATTCTTAACATGCAGCTTCCAAACAATTTTGAATGGACTCTGGAATAATTTGTATTTTGTTCCTCAGGGATGCGGTATGTATTTTCATAATAAGCACTGGAAACTAATGGTATTTACAGTACTATATCCATATTCATGTAAGTGCATTCTGGAATAGACTTGAAGCTTCAGATCCTGTACTTGTTACAGATCAACTGCCAAAAGACTGGAGAGTATTCTACAAACCATAGAAATACCCTACCTTAACACGGCTCACTGCCTCTTGGGCCTGCATCATTCTTATGTTTTTGGAAGGGTTGCGCTCAGAGAGCAGCTGTGTAGAGCCCAGGTAATTGGCTGCAAAGATGATTCCATCAATGAGGTCTTCAGGTTCACAAGGTCCTGGAACTGACAGGAGACACTTACAGTTACTGCCTTGCAAAAGACAGTAGAGAGATAAGATATTGAATAAAGGACACTGAGGCTTGAACAACCTTTTTAATACCTTTTCTAATATGAAACAGGTGAAGAAATCCAGTGTAAAATAAACAATATTTTTCCCTATAATTATTTAAAAAAACCCAAAACTTACTATCTGAACGCACAGTATTTAAAACATTGCACAATGGTTTGACTGTGGAATTCTAGAGGAAAATCACTGGAAATTTTTCCCTGTGCTGCACCAATAAACACATTGAAATAATTTGCAAGTTTCAGAAATGCTTTTATGGTAACTTTTACAATTTCAAGGTAAGACTTACAGAGCATGAGCCAAACACATTTGTGTTTCCACGTTTTTTGAGATATTTGTGGAAGTACACAGTCTCCAAATATTATCTCTGGTAAAAATACTGATGACCAATGGGAACAAAGGTGTACTTTGCTTCAGAAAATGTCTGCCATGAAACTTCACAGTTAAGACAGTTCAGGAAATGAGAACAGTAGGCATCCTGATGCTGTTCAGGCATATATAAGGCCTGAATTGAGAGACTGATTGATAGAAAAATATAGGTCCTATGCTGATGCAGATTGTATAAAGTGAGAGCTGGAGAAACAGCTTCAGTTCAGAAGTTCAGTAAAATGTTCACAGTCTAATTAATGGCACATGCACAACAGAGCATAGAGCCTTTTCCTCTGAAAGCAGGTGAGCCACAGAATGCACTTACAGAAAAGAAGGACATGGAAAGAGTATGAAAAATTTCATGTTAAAAAGGAGAAGGAAACAGCAGAACTTGAAAACAACTTGGTATTTTTCAGATTTTAGCGTTCGTTCAACAAAATGCCTTTGCACAGACTTAGTATTAACTACATAGTGACTTTGGTGAGACAGGCAAAACTGCAATTCTTCGTACAAATTCCAGTAGAGTCATTACTACATCAAGCAAAGACCAAAATTCCAAGAGTCTGCGGGACCTCGTAACAAGAAAAGTTCTGCTGGTTCTTTAAAACACACCAGTCCCTTAACTACTACTTTTCCATCCAAAAAGCTCTGGCTGAACTCAAGAAAGCTTGTTTTCTATTCAATTATTTTCAGAACTGTCAAATTTGACCCACTTCTGGTTATATTGGTGCTTTGCACATCTTTGAGCAAGACATTTCTTTCTTGATTTCTAAGTCACTGATAGGCTACGTCAAAGGTACTTTCCTTTCAAAGGCATGTTCAGATCTATGAAACGGTAATCACCACCGTATCTTAGGAGTCTATTAAATTAATGAGTGTTAGAAAGGAAGCAACAAATTTTTCTCATGTCTTAGCTGTTTGGTGACAGCACTGGTATTTTTAACTGATTTGTCTGGAAAACTTCTTGAACATGGAAGTAACCTATGTTTTAAGCAATTTCATAATCCTAATTTTATTTATTTAGATTCTTTAAAGATTAGGAGTTTTTGATTTGGTATAGTTTCATCATCTCTTCATAGCATTAGAAAGTGATTTTTTGCAGAATCATTACGCTAGCAACTAAATCTGCCGCATTATGTATGAAACAACTGCATGTATAAAATGCTTATAGCAACTGCTATACAGCAAAAAAAAAAAAAAAAGGCATTTCTAACATACATTTTCCCATCATGAGGGCAATGTAAGCAATTGTCAGGTAAAATAAGACATCCGCTGGAAGGATGGAATGGTATTGAAAATTGCCAGGGTCAAATTGGGTTGCCTGAGTGTTTTCTTCCCTTACCTCTGACTGCTTTAAATAATATAAAAATGCAGACTTGGCTGAGGTCCCAGCTCATCAGAGCACTTACGGATGCCCTTGACTGTAAGCATGTGTCAGGCTTAGTAATGAGGAAGGGAAGAAGAGAGAAATGGATTTGAAACTTGAAGATTAGTCTGATGTGAACAAAGGCTGGATTTTCATGTTGAGTATTGCTGCTTAAACATTAGATACCTATTTCTGAAAAAATCTAACTGCAAATTTCTGCACTGTCTTATCAATGCAATAGAGATTGCTTGATTTTATGCTGGTCTATTAATACAAGTAGTATAAACATATTTCTAGACTAAGTAGACTAGGTCTAAATATTTTAAATTAACTTGGCTTTTGCATTCATCAAATAAGAAAGAGAATATTAATTCAATAATTCAGCAAAACTGAATTTAATAATCTGTTAGGAACATGCTTTTATATTTATCTAAAGTCATGTGTAAACCAAGGATTCAGACAATATTTAGAGACTGCACTCAGAGCACAGAAGCAATTTCAAATTTCTGCTGAGAAACATCATACTCCATGAAGTGATGAGACCTTACAGTGTGTGGCACTGCAGCAGACTTTGCATAAAGAGTAAATGGACACAGGGTATATCTCACCTTGCAGAACGGCTATCTACAAGTTCCATATTTTGGCTCATTTCTTTACTTCATCATGGTTGTTACTGTACAAGGGAATCAGATTTATGGTGATAGGACAAATACAGGAAGCAAAAAAGTCAGAACCCCTGAACATGGAACTGATTATCACTACAAGCATGTAATGCTACTACTATGGAAACAATTCTAATGGCAAAAGGACGCATTTCTGGTATTTTTTGGGCATGTTATTTAAGTTGTTCTTACATTCACATGGCATATAAAAAATATTATGTATCAATAGAGATATAGATACAGGTGCTTTAGATGAGTCATGCTGAAAGTTAAGTGCCTGAACAGTTATGAATATATCCAGAATATGGTTGTGGTATCACTGTCAAACCTCAGGGGAGAACAGGGACTGTTAGCAGGAATCTTTTTTTATGTGCAACACGGTCCTGTTCCTTTTGGGACTCTACATACAAATGAATATTAGAACTCTTATTTTTGCTTTGAATTCAGAAAGCAGCCATGTTAGCTATCATAAGCTCCTAATGAGCTACATATTTATTTGTATTAGACAATGCCATATAACACCTGCAATAGAAAAAGCTTAATAGTTCACTTATCCACACATGCTGTGCGACTATATAAAAAAATCAGAGAAAACAAAACAATGGAACTAGGAAAAAGTTTTATGCTATCAAAAAGAGTATACTGATCCCTTCCCAACAGAGCAGTGAGATGATTGGTAAAGAAAGAAAAAGACATAACCTTTTTATCCCAATAAAATCAAAATGTGCAGTTGTATCTACAAGCCCTGTGAGGGGTGAATTTTCTAGTCTGTTTTAGAGCTCTATGCATGTTGGCCTCCTTCTATAGTTGCACACTATAGAATCAGTAGATGAGTATTACTAAGTACCACTTGCTTTCTTGTCTCCACCACCTTTGGGGAATGCCTTTCAATTACCCGTTTAGGGCCCGTTATCCAGTACCATGCCACGTGTTACATGTGGTTTCCTTCAGATGTCAATCTGTGTAGAAAAAGCAACCTCTGAACTTCCCATTTGCTCTAGCTCTTCAAGGAAATTACTAAAAATAGAAGTTGCTAGTCAAACTGATGAGATCAGGGAATAGAAGAAAAATGTGTTGGATGTTGCAATGTTAATCTAAATTGCAGTACTCTTTCTCTGAGTTAAGAATGGCATTAGAAATTAAGTTTTTAACTTTCAGTTACGGTTTCCATCGTGAGGAAGAGCGTGTTCACGGCAGATACACAGGATCATATCCTCGGAAGTTTCCTACTTTTCTCATGTTACAGTGTTAAAACATTTCTTTTGCAGGAAGCTTTTTGCCCATACAAAGTTCTCCAGATGTCTCTGAGTCAGGGAATGATAATGTTTTCAGTATAATCCCATTTTATCTCTGTCCACCTTTTTGTGTTAATAACAACTTATTTTTCTCCAGACAGAAAATACCTAACAGCAGTGCAAGGGAGACTGAAGAAAACCATGGAAGCATGGCTTTTCTAAGCAGATGATTGGATTACCCTATTTTTCATCAGATCAGCAGAATCTTTCATTTGTACCACCAACTGAGATTCCCAGAGTGCCATAACAGGCATCACATCACAGTGATACAGGAGCTACTCTGAACAGTGAAATGACTCCTTCCTCTGCACAAAACCATAAAGAACAGGGTGCTCTTAATACGTTCATGTATCTCCACCCTGCTGGGGCCCACTGTTATCACCTTTTTAATTCCCTTTCCAGATTTGTACTTGTCTCCATCTTCACCTTAATTATTTGAAAGCTCTACCTGCTCTTCCTTTTTATCACCACCAGGCTCCCATTGCCAGAGGGAGGATGAAAATGTTAAAGACTTCAATACTTAAATTTTTCAGTTGTATTTTCTTGGGTTTGACTGGTTTTTAGAACTGTGATCTTTGAAATACATTAAAACATTTGCTTCCATTTTATCCTACTTGAGCTATGGATGATATAAAACTTACCATCAACAAAACTTGGAAATGAAGACACTTTCTTTGTCTGTTGAGAAATAAAAATGGTATAGCTGTAACAAAATTTTCACAAATTGAAGTGGATTCATGTTATATTTGAAGAGCTGACCTTTGTTTAAAAAACATAAAATTTCTGTGTGTAACTTCTGCATAGCCACTATTTAGGAAAGTGAAACACATTCCATCACAGTAATTACATAGTTACATAGTGCCATTTACCTGGAATCTCAAAGCATTTTAAGCAGATCACAGCACACAAAAAAATAAGGAAGGTTGGGAAGAAGAACACAAAAATTACCTAGGAAGTCAGCTATGAAATGAGCAATACAAAGCAGCAATACAAACCACCTGATTGCACAGTACACTGCATTACACATAAATCTCAGCAGATGCCACAAAAGGGCTTGTTATATGTTACTGTCTCTGTTCTCAATAAACAGATGTCATCCTTACATTTGCTCATCTTTTGCCAGCCTCCTCAGGCATTCCTATTTCCAGGAAAGAGGCTGATTTCTCCATTATGGAAAAAGGCTTTAGAAATGTGCCTCTTCATTACTGTAACAGGCTATATGCTAAATATGTTATGTGTTTTTGAGATAACAGACTTCTGCTTTTAAGTCTGAATTTCATTTCATTGTGTCTAGTCTCAAGCATAACCTCATTCTGCATTCTTAGATGTCATCTTTGCTCCAGTCTTCAGTGACAAGAGCAGGTCTGCGTATCACTGTCGTTTTTTTCACAGCAGAAGCCAATTTCTTTTTGATGCTACTTTTGCTCTCCACTAATCCACAAAGATAATTTCTGAAGTGTTCTCCCTATTCTGTATATCATCAGAAAACTTTAGGCTTGAGCATATGCTATGCACACTCATATAAAATTTATGTGGCAGCAACAAATCCATGGGTATAGTTGAAAGACTTTCTGGAATATACAGACATGGTATTTATTGTCAGTTCAAGAAAAGAAACAGAGCCTAAGTATGCATGTGTCTATGTGTGAGGGAGAAAGCTGACGATGCAGTGCCTGCTGTCCGCAGGAAGGCAGGCAACAGAACAGCCCAAGGTACCTACCTCAGGTGTGTTATTATTGTCAACTGGCCCATTGAGGTCTGAACGCTGTTGCTTCCTTGGCTGCTCTAAGCCATTGCATATCTGTAAGAAAAAAGATAAAGGATTTCAAATTCTTTTGTCCTCTGAAAAGCTTCAAAACAAAGTAGAGATTTCAGTGGAAGTCAATGGTGCAAAGATAGTCAGAAATTTTTCACCAGATTAAACTGCATTCATAAAATCTTAATAAAAATTTATAAAACATTACCATATGAAGCTGTATTACCTAGCACGTTCTCCATTATTTTACAAGTTATTTGTCATGAAGCTTCATATTAAAATGTTGAGCTGTTTAATTATGAGAAAAGATTTACTTTGATGTAAATAATAAGACATTTTAGTTGTCACTAAGCAGCAGTTAACGCTACTGATTTAAACTAATTTTATTTCAATGCAAATTATTCCCATGAAATTAAGACAAGTGTTGACATGTTCAAATTGTTCAGAAACCAAAGTCAGAATTTTTAATTGTATTAATTTTCAGTACTGGACAAAATCAGAATAGTGCTAATGGCTATCTCTGAGCTAAACAGAATGCCAGCACTGAGTATAGGATCCTGTGTTCACGGGAGATCATAGAATCATAGAATCATTTAGGCTGGAAAAGACCTTTAAGATCATCAAGTCCAACCTTTACCCTAGAACTGCCAAGTCCAGCACTAAAGTATACAGCTAAGGAAGGGCCTTGTCTACATAGTTTTTGAGTACTTCCAGGGATGGTGACTCCACCACTGCCCTGGCCAGCCCGTTCCAATGCCTGACCACCCTTTTGGTGAAAGAAATGTTTTCTAGCTTCTAATCTAAACCTCCCCCTGGCACAGCTTGAGGCCCTTACCTCTTGTACTATCACTCGTTACTTGGGAGAACAGAACAACCCCCACCTCACTACAACCTCATGGCATCTCCTTCCTTTTGGGCCAAGCAAATCTACAGGATGCTGGCAGCACAGCTTCAGGCCTCTGAAGAAATATAAGAGGGAAAATACCTTACACAAGGCAAATACTACGTCTTTTAAACTACAGAACACTTTTTCTATTAAGTTCAATATTCTCAGGGGCAGAATTTCTTCTCCAGACCTGACACAAGTCACAGAACAGCAGCACCCAGCACAGGGAGCACCCATGTCCCACACACACCAAAAACCGAAAAGTTTTCATGACTCAGAGTTTTTAGTGTTAGAAATCTGGAAAACTAAGGTGATTTCTGGAACAAGTTCTTATGGTTTAGGATATTTCATTTTCCTTTTGTCTCAGTTTCCCCATTATGTATAAAAAAGAGTGCCTAAATGCCAGTGTCATTGTAAGACTTCACAAGTGAGAGGTTGTGTCAACAGTTGTGTGGATGGAAAACACTAAGCCAGTGCTTTGTCAAAGGGTCAGCCTGAATGCTACATGTGAACATAGCTCCTTGTCTTCTGACTTTCAAATGCAGTATGTAGCTGCAATCAAAGTCTGCATGTTCATCACTAGACAAATTATTCCCTGTGAGTAATATTTAGTCAGCTGAACAAAATGTGCTAATGAAGCAGGCATGTTAGAGCTATTAGCTCAGTAAGCCATTAGGTTACTTTCAGGTAAGACAACATACACAAAGCAAGGATTTTAGGAAATAAAAGACTACGTGAAAGATACATAGAGGACCAAGACTTGGGAACCCACTGACTAGTGGCCTGTCTACATGGCTGTACTAGATAAGCAGCTTACCATATTCTGCTTATAAATGCTATTCTGTTTGACACAATGCAAATCTCATTCTATCTCATGGCTAAACTAATCTGGAGCAGTACTTTTGTTTTAAGTGTTATGATAGCTAGAAAAAGCACATTTAAGGTATTATAAATACTTTGTATGATGACTTGCAGTCTAGAATAGGATCTAAAGCTAAACCAGAAGTCTGGAATTGACTGCACACTAAACAGAGGTACAGCTATATTAAAAGTCTCTTATTCTAGAACAAGAATCTGTAAGAGGACAGGTTCTGCAAAGGAAAGATGCAAAAATATTAAAATATTAAAGGTGTAGTGTTATTAATATTGTTGCCTCTGAGCAAGTATGGAAGCAGTGTCCAGCATCATACGAAGGAATGTGAGGCACTAGAAAACGCCACCTTTAGGTTGAGAGGAAAATCAGACTCGACTTATTTAAGGTCACTAAGGTCACATCTACGCACACCTTTCAGAAGTCAGCCTGCAGCTCCTGCCCAGCTGGCCTGGTCCTGATGGCAGATTGCTGCCCTGGGGCCACCTGCACCTCCCTGGGCATCTCCCAGCCATAGCTTTTATAACCACTCCCTCCTACAGCACAATTCCCCCCCTTAGCTGGAGGTAAGGGTTGGAAAGGGTGGAGTGCTGTTGTTTTTAAACTCTGCTAGCTGTTTACTCCAGTGTAAACTGTTTAGCTTTTCAGTCAAAAGTTCATCTCAGCAAGACAGTTCTCCTCAAAGGTGCTACTTGTGATCCCAAATGCTGCACTGATGCTCAGCTCTGATGAAACACTTTCCTGTTGGAGAGCCATATGATGGAAAACAGCAGGTTAGTCACTTCTTTTAATTATCTGGAGGTATAATTTGTCTGAAAGAGATATGGAAGATGAGCTTTTTCCAGAATTGTTAGTCCTTTTGGTAAGGAGTTCGTAAGCAAGCACTGCGTGCAGCTCAGAGGTGTGGTAAGGCTTTATTACTATGCTTAAACATTTGAATAATGAGGCTTATGACCCATACTTGCCAATCTCTCTACTAGCAATGTTATTCAAATTTTATCAAATAATGTGTTGAAAAACCAATATACTGGCTTAGTAGTTTGAAAGTCATCTTGAAGCCTACTAAGCTTCTTGGAAAAGAGGTATTTTGTGCTAGATTATTAAGTTACCTGTTGCATAAGTAAACCAAAAGACCTATTTGACCTTTCACTCAGGTTTGTTGTCTCTCTCTAGAACGAAGATAAAACAGATTACTATTGTTGTGTTCATCAATGTCAGCTAAGGACAAAACTCCACTTTCTAGTTCCAACTTCTGTTATCCTCTGTTGGTTTCTGAAGACAGTTTATTGTTTGGTCATGTGTCCTCCTGATTGTTAAACACTACTAGGTTTATAGAAACACATCAAGGTGCATCCAAAACATCTTTTTGAATCAAGAGATGGTAACAAGTCTCTTATGGTGGTACTATCCCTATTAAACTATGTGACTGAAATAACTTCTGTAGATGCTGTGCTGTGTAGTGGGAATAGCTTAATGTACTCTTACTGAGCTGCTGCATTAGTTATTGTAACATCAGTAACATGTTGTTGTCAGTAGAAGCAATTTACCCAGCAGGATGCGCTTACAAAGACAGAATCTGAATGAGGCAGTTCTGGACTAGCTGAAGGATTTCTGATTTTGATCACAGAGAAAAAAGACCAGACTTCACACTCTGTTCTCTCCAAAGATTCCATTACTTATGTGCTAATCTAGAGGCCCTACTAGAATGTGTCCGAAGAGGAAAATATTTGTACAAAGAAGTAGCTCCAAGTAAGCAAGTCAAACTAGAGCACAGAACTGGTGTTATGAAACGAGAAGCATTCAAAGTTTAGGGATCTAAGCATTCCACAAAAGATTTTCAATACAGTATCCACTTTCAATAAACATTAAAACAATCACCAATTTATCTTTGTAATCTTATAGAACTAAGGGTTTGGAGGTTTTTTTGTCCTTGCATATATTTCAAATTGGGAACCAGCCATAAGATTTTTGGAGAAATGGCTGTGCTGAATGGTGTGGTTTTATGTGGATGTAATTTGAAGTGCATGCAGCCTTCTGCTTTAAACTTCCTAGAGAAGACTCTCTAATGCACCGACAGGCAACAGGCATTGATTTTGCTGTCTCCTGGTGTCAGGCATTTATTTGATAAAAAGCCATGACTGCCAATTAGCACAGAGAAACTGGTTTTGTTTGAGAACGTGAATGTTTGGGCTGTTCAGCACTTCTCAGTAAGTACTTACACTTGCAAAGTTTGGGAACTGTCACTCAGTAATAGCATTTTAGTATTTCTGCCTGTTATGGGTTCAGCAGCAGCAGTAATTTTTCTCCTTCTTAGTAGCTGGTGAATTGCTGTGTTTTTGACTTTTGGTCTGGGAACAGCGGTGTTATCACCGATGTTTTTAGCTACTGCTTAGAATGTTTAGACTGAACAAGGACATTCTGAGCCTCATGCTCTGCCAGGGAGGAGGGGAAGCCAG
>WYDI02011969.1:0-66329 GCA_009867235.2 Psittacus erithacus
ATCTCAACCCGTGGGAGTTACATTCTTTCCATTCTCCTCCCCATCCCTCCGGGAGTGGGGAGGGGGGGAGGACAGGTTGTGTGGGGGAGCGAGCAGGCTACATGCTTTTCTAATTTACGACTAAGCTTAAACCACAACAATGCTAAAACGCCAGAGATACTGGGGTCCACTTGCAGATGTGTCAGCAAGGGAGAGGTGGAGGGTGCCCAGGACTTGCCACATGTCCAGAGGCTGGGAAGCACCAGATGCTTTTATTCACTCATACACCAGCCAAACCAACAAAAGTGTAACCTATCTCTTTACAGAAGGCCATTCAATGGCTAGCTAAGGTTAAAAGACAGGAGGTTTGAAACTCCAGTGCCCCACAAAAAGGGCTGAGAGAGCTGCAGAAGTGACTGTTGTACCTGGAAAGCGGGGGTGAAGCAGCACCACAGGGGGCTCACCATGGAGGCAGAGCAGGCATCTCTGCCCTCCACTCTCAAAGCCCAGCCCAGCATATGAACATTGCACTTTTTATCTTTTTCATCTTCACTCCTTTCATTCCATCTCTTATCTCTTGCTTCTTAAAAAGAAGCAGCTCTCGATGAAGCCGGCACAGCGTGGCTGTTTCCTGTGCATTACTCCTGTACCTTAAACGCCTTTCAGAAGTGGTTCCTGTACAGCCTGACACTGAGACAGCTTCATCTGTTCTTGGAGAAAGCAGCAAAGCCACGTGCTGGTTCAGACATCAACTAATAGAAGCTGCCTTTAACCTTGCTGCTCTTTTTTCTTTCCTTTCTATGAATATATTTGTCTTGCTTGCTCAGTCCTCAAGGAAATTTGATCAGATTTGGTAATCAGCATATCAACCAGCTTTTCTTCTTTCCTTGAAGAAAGAAACTATTTTAATGCTAAGACTTATCACACAAAGATTTTCTCCTGTAAAACCTGGTTTGGCTAGAAGGGAGATGATAAAGGAATTGCAAAATTCCTTTACTTAATGCTGCAATTTCTTCCTGTTCTTTGCTTGGACAAGAACAGGTCCATGTCTGAATGTCCTGTGCAAAACTTCATTCCTCCTCTTCCAATTTCTGGCGATGGGGAACCTCCCCTAGAACAACAGACTGAAAGAAGCCAAGCTCCCCAAAAAGGCACTTTAATTTAATTGCATCAAATATTTAGAATGCACATCACATTTGATACATTTGCTTTTTAGCATCATCATTCATCCATTTTATTGTTGTTATTTCAACGGAAACTCACTTGAAATTGCAGTTACATGGCTGAATCCTGGCTGTGATGCAAAGACAAAGTTCAGGCCATGAGGTCAGCTGTACTAGTTTTATTTTCAGTCATTAACTATCAGTGCAAAGTGCATACTGAAGAGAGAAAGCCCTGTTTTGTCTGTGGGTACCTGACAAATGGTGCTGTTCTGCCTAGAGAAAAACATAACTGATCAGAGCAGCCATTGCTGCAGGGCATGACGCACTTCAGTCGGCTGATCATCAGCTAAATAAAATACAAAACCACATTATCGTGGCAGACCTGACATTATGCAGAGACAGATTTTTGTTCCTGAAACAGATTTAGCTTGAATTTTTGCCCTTCTAAATACCAGCATTCATCAGATTGGGTTATAAAGACTATTAGGGAGACTGCAGTGAACAGATGAGCACAGAAAGTGAACCCATGTTTTGAAGAGAAAGACAGCATCTCTGGCAAATCTCCCACTTCTCCCCATTTTTGGCCTTGCCAGAAGCAAGCAGATAGCAAAAATAGAAGGGGAACAGTAGCTGTTGGGGTCTGTGGGCTCTCTTTACTGCGCAGTTTATTATAAATATTACACTAGAAATATTAGAGAGACCACACAGAACAGCAGCTGGCCCAGAACATTTAAGCTTCAGGTGTGAAATGGAGATGCAGCAGAACTCTCCACTGAGAAGGGAGAAATTAAGCAGAAAAAGAGAATCTTCCTTTGTTCTCCCAGCTTCAAAGCTGGGAAACCACACCAGTCCACTGCAGCAGCAAGAAATTAGGAGTGACTAAATACTCAGGAAGATAACTTGGGAAATGGAAGTGGCAATGAAGAACCTTTTCAGCAACACAGCAGGGTAGCAGGAGCAGAGCTCTTCATTGCCCTTTGCTTTGCTCCATCCCCCACTCTCCTTTGGTCCCCCTGCATAGGAGGCAGCAGCACTCCCAGAACCATCATGGGGTGCAGCTGCTACAAGGGGTGACAGAGCTGAACTTGGACACACAGGAGGCACTGCTTGGACATTGCGTGCTGGGGATGCCAGCAGCTGTCCTGCCTACCTCTTCATCCTCAGCTGAAATGTAGGAACTGAGTACCCCAGAACCCTCCAATGGGACCAGGGTAAGGGCTCTGCTCCCACCACCCAAGGCCTTAAGCCAGAGCGTGATTCCTGGGTGATGTTTCTGCTTTCATTTCAAATCTTTGCAGGATGAATCCGAGCCACAAACTCCATGTCCAGCAGGCTCAGGGCTGCCACTGTGGGGAGCAGGAAGGGCTCTTTGGCATAGCCCAGCACCAAGCACCACAGCTAAGAGCAGCCCAAAAGGTATGACACTTGCATGCATAAGAAAATTGGCTGTAAAACATGTAAAAAAACCTTGGTTTCTTTGACCATTCTCACCTTTATTGGGGGAGTTTTGTTTTGGTATTTTTCAGCTTTCCAGTCATACTTTCATCAGGGATGTTGCGGTGGTCTTGATAAAAGATCTTTCTTTCATGCTTCAGAGGTTATAGTTCAGCAGTCAGTGATGTGTGAAGCAATGGCTGCTTCACACGGTCATGTCTGGCTGAAGCTTTTGGACTCAACAGAAACAATAAATGGCATAAATTTGTAAAATCAAGACCCATTCAAGTCTACTGAAGTCTGGCAGCAAGATTCTTCAGGGCAAGTACTGGCGGGTACAGACTAAGACAGGAGCTTTCCTGCAAGAGCACACCACAGTCCCCTCAGAGCAGGTTTTTTATTGTTTTGAGGATTTTTTTTTTGTTTTAAAGTTAAAGCATTCTGTCTACAGAACCACAGAGTTGCCTCTAACATTTATTGCTCTTCCTAAAAAAGTTGCTAAGCACAGAATAGGTTAAATATAACGAAGCAGATAGGCCCAAGAACCAGAAAGAGTGTGAGAGGGGAAGTCAAGCTTAAGAATGATAGAACATCTTTGCCTGGATGTCCACAGGAAAAACAAAGCAATTATTCCAGAACATGAACAAGTCCCCATCCAGAAGAGATAAACACAGCTAAGTTACAAAGCCAGGGGAAAAAGGGATTTTCCAGTGGTAACACTGACAAATGCTTACAGAAAAGATAGGGGGAGCTGCCACAGTTTAAGAAATGAAGGCTAATTAATGTAAGACACAAAGTCTTTATGTGAAATTACATTTTGAAAGGAAGACTAGCAAGTGAAGGTTAAATTGAGATGGGAACAATGATGCCACAAAATATCCTGCATAAGGAAGTCAAGGCATGAGCAGTTTGAAACGTATCACGGTTTCAAACACCAAACATCCATAGCTACAGCAGCAACTCTGCAGTGGGTCCCACTCCTGTAGCTTCAGTGTTTTTTCTAATGCAGGGGAAAGGCTGAAAGTATTGCGAAACACCCTTATGTCTAAAAATGAATGAGGTAATCGGAACACTTATAGTAGAGTATCATAAGGTACCATTTCTTCAGAAGTACTGTCATTATTATTAACAGGTTACTATATAATTTTGCCCTGGTGATCTTAAGTTTTCTCCTTTGCTTTGATTTTTTTTCCTCTAGTTATGAGTAGAAATAGTCCCAGGATTCACATGACCAACTGAACTATAGCTTGATCTAACCCATGATAAATTAGAATAATTACAAAATCCCTCCCAAAATTCTGAGTTAGATTATCTGCTAGCACAGCAACAAGCTCTGTGCTAACGAGCTGGGAGAGACCTCATCTTCTAGCCCAAGATCAGTCAGATCAAGGCTTTATCTGGCAAAAGGAAAAAAAAATTGTACTTCAGGAGAGAGGAAAAACATCGTGCTATTAACACTGGTACTGCGCAGCAAATGTGCAGATATAAACAGCACTACATTAGCTTTTGGTCTTATTTCCACTATGATGCCAAGTTACTGAATTTAATTGGTCTTTCAAGTGAACCACTGCAGGCTCAGCTCATCTTCTATTGCTCCTAACACAGTATTTCCTTGTTACAATACTCCACCCAAATAATCATGCTACTCAAATATGCTGGACAGCACAGATAGATCTGGGACCTTAATCTGCTTCTTTGCTAGCCTGCTCTAGGAGGAGCATACCTGAAAATGAGGCATATACACTCCAAGGCTGTTGTGACAGTCCCCCACCCCTAGGCTGGGGCAACAATACTGTTATTATATTGAGTCATCTGGACAAAAAAAAAGAAACAAAACCCACTGCCCACCAGATTTGGAAATGATGCAGCAAATTAATCGCAAAGAATATTCAAACTTTGGTTCTGGCTGGGTTTAAGGTTTTTTGTTGTTGTTTTTTCTTTAATCTCCATCTATTCCAGCTGAACAGCAGGGCTGGATTTTGGAGATTATTATTTCTCTTTGATATGTCAGCAGTGCATGCAGTGATCTCTAAACTGTGACATTTTCTCTTTGGATGCATGTTTTCAAAGTGGCAGCATCAGGAGAAACAAGGGTCATCAATGACTCTCAGAAATTCAATAGGGAAAATAAATAAGAGGGTTTGGTTGTTCCGTTAGTGTTTCCATGCAACTGGGAGAACATCTGACATTGAGCCATCTACATACAAATGCCAGCTTGGTTTTCCAAAACCCTCTGCAGTCTTGTTCACCCCTGGATTCAATGCAGACAGAAGGCAGGGAAATCTGTCCTTCTGTCTTACTCTCAGGCAACTCACTTTTAAACACATTATGCTCAAATAAATATATATGAAAGCACTACTTACTTAATACAAAAGCAATTACCATAAAGATGTTTTTAAAACAAAAGACAGTAATATCAAGCAAGAAAATGCCTAGGGCTACAATAGCTATTGAGAAGTTTATTTAAAAAAAAAAAATTTAAAGAAAATTAAAAAAAAAAAAAATGCCGTCTTTTAACCTTTTCATTGTACCACTGAATCCTGGAGCATCAAGGTGCAGCCCTGAGCACTGCCCCAGGTGGCAAGATAGCAAATTCTTGACATGGCTTACTGGAGGCCAGAGGAGGCCATGAAGATGCTCCAGGAACTGCAGCATCAATCCAATGGAGACAGGCTGAGAGCTGCAGTTGTTCAGCCTGAAGTACCACTTGAAGAGCTTACTAACAGCTTGGCAAGAAAGCCCCAAGCAGCAAACCAGCCCAAAGAGAAATATTAGACAAATGAGTGAAAGTGGCAGAATCAGGGTAGTTGTGGGTGAAGTCTTGAAGTAAAGATAATCAGTATGGTGGTAGGGTTCAAAACAGAAGTCTCCAGTTTGGGACCAAATTACCTTTACTTCATCCAGGCTGTCCTGCCAGAGCTGATGGAGAAATCCTTACCTTCATATTTGCCAACATTAATAATTTAACAGTTCAATAGAAATGTTGGACCAGATCATCCTTGAGGTCCCTTCCAATCTGGCATTCTATGATCCTATGAATAAAATCTTGCATCCTGAAGTCTCTGTTTAGCGGAAAGTTGGTGATGAACAGATAGCACTTGACTCCCAAATTTTGGCAAATCTTGAGACAGCATTTTTATTTGATGACAGCTGTGATGCACGGCACTATGTTGCAGCCAACAGACCATGTGATATTCAGCACACAGTATTAATCTGGAGTCTGGATGGCACTGATTCATATCACAGGAATACCAGTTCCATCTATAATTTTCTATAGAAAATAACCCACATGTAATTTTTATAATGCCAATTAAATCAGGACTCCCATTTATTAAACTGGATTAAAAAGCATTTTTACAAGCTGTGCTAACAATCCTTAAGTACGTTTAATTACAGCCTGGACGGCATTGATTTCACTGCTCTAGATTCTCACAAGGCAGCTGTACTCCAGATGCACACAGCTCAACCTTGCCATGCACCTTCTTGCTGAGTTAACAATTTACCAGCACTGCTGCAGCTGCAGGTTGGTTCCGAATGCCCAGGACAGCCTTTTGCCACAATGACTTCTACCAACACCTTTTGGATTAGCCCACCTCTGCCCCTCCAGATTCTTATCAGCTGTAGGTGAGCAGGCAAGTGCGCCAAAAGAAAAGGCACTGTGAAGGGATGCTTATCAATAACAGATTTCCCTACCTGTCAGAAGCTTCTCTTGCTCTTTTCCCACCTCTCAGATGCACAGGGTCTTCCTCCACTTCAAGTAACACCCTTAAGGGTGAATAACGATGCTGTTTTCTGGAAGACAGTTACTGCTATTTACTGCTGTAAAACATAAGTTAATATTGCAAATAACTGATGTTACTGAGTGCGCTGATAAGGCACTTAACAGTAATAAGAATTACTCCACAGCAATAAAACATCCGTTGAAGTCCATCAGGATATGAACAGCCACAGAGACATAATATTGTTTCAATGAATTGCCGGGAAAGGCTTGGTTTCTTTGATGCTGGGGTTTTTTTGTTATTGTTTCTTTCAAAATTGCCAACTAGCAAAGCAAAAGCTTTACATGAAACAGACCCAGGTATGTTTCATTAAAATGATAGAGGTAGAGGTTAGTTTTCTTTTCCAGATCAGTGAATGCAGCTCCATTAGCTTTAAAGCCATCAAGTATCTGAGTAACACTTCTGCTATGTGATGGAGTAAGCACAACATCAGCATTTGAACCCAAACTGTCTACAGAGAAGATTTTAAAGATGCTAAAAATGAAAATAAAAACCTCATTGTGGGAAGACCTAAGTGTAAGAAGTGTTCTTCTAAGGAATTTGGAAAGTGTGACCTGGACAAACTAAGGTTTTAAAAAATCACAGTTTTGCCAATACTGCCCAATGCATGGTTCATTTTTAATATTTAACCACGAGCGTGATGAATTCATCTCTAGATGTACCCTCAAAATTCCCAAACAGACTGATTAACAAGACCTCTCTTGCCCTGCCTCATCAGGTTTTTACAAGGGATCTGCTCCACATAGTACTTGGAAGGAAAGGCAAAGGGGGGAGGACACACTCTGGTCAGCTGGACCTTTTGTCTATATTTTTCTGTTTCATCATGGAATCACTTAACTGAGCAGTACCTTACTGAGCTCGTGCTACTACTAAAAGCAGAGAACCCTATTCCTGACACCCTTATGCATTTCACTCCCTGTCTACACTACCAGTGGGTGCCAAGGCAACCCCTCAAGTCCACGGCTTAGGTTCTTGCATCCATGGGCTGCTGCAGATCAAAGCACAGATTGTTAAAAATCACAAGGCAATATCTACTGACAGAGGCCTTTGTGATACAGCTGTTTGCGGTACAAAAAGAAGCGGTTTCTTAATATAAATCAAAACTTAGATTCTCTCATGAAGAGAATCACACACTCACCTTTGAGCATCACCAGGACATTTTTCACTAGGTTACATCTCTCCTACCCTGTATTCATCAGAGCATCTCACCTATTCCAGAACTAGTTGTTAGCCAAGACCAGCGAGCGTGGATTGCTCCAGACTCCCTATCTTCTGTCAACCAGGGACCTCAAAATTCTTACTTACCTCCTGCAACAAACTTACTCATCCAAGTAAAGGCACCTAAGGTACTTTGTCTCTTTGCTTGGACTGTACCCAAGATGCCTATGTCAGCTGGATCAGGGATCCTGCCACCTGAAGCTGAAAATCCAAGTGTTTTCTCTTTTATAAAAGCCTGAGATTCCATATGTCATGCACTTGCTTAATTACTTTATTCGTATGCTAAATGCAATCAGTCATACGTAGTCCTAAATGCACATTTTGGAGATGCAGTAGGTTATTTCTCTGTTTGTACGCAATCCTCCTGCTTTCAGAATACAGCCCTTTCAAGCATATCTCCACTAATCCCTTGACAGACATCCCAATCTGTCAGGTGCATCTGCTCAGCAGTGTCACCCTGCTCACTACCTTGTTCTCAGCAGCACGAGGTAGAAAAGACCTTGATGTTCACTGCAGCATACTTAATGCTCCACTACAAAACTGGGAAAACAGTGGCAGGTTTCCTAAGAAAAAGCATGATTAAGGGTTCACCCCAACATATAGCCTTTGGGCCAGTGCTCCCAGAAAATTAAGAAAGGCAGGGTCATACTCTGCTGGACAGAGCTCTGTTTTCTCCAGGGGGCACATACAATTACAGATATGCCAAACTATGCTAATGTCAGCGCATCAAGTACAGCTGATTCAGACTCGCAGTGCTGGTAGAGAAGACGAATTGGCACCTTGGGGAAAGGCTGGCACAAGGCAGGTTATTGGAGATCACATCCTCTGAAGGATGAGCTGAGCTAATGAAAGAAGCCTGCAATTATTTCACTCAGAAGATTTATGTGGCTTTGTGAACTAGGCAACCTATAAAGTAGTAAGTACTCCATGGTAATTCATTCTATTCCTATTATAGCTCTAACGAAGCTGCTTCTCTCTCACAGTGGCAAGAAGGAACATCTCCAATCTCAGAGCTCCGTTAAGTCAGCATGAGCTCAATGTTCAATTTTTCACATCTTGAATGTTATTTCCATAGGAGTTTAGTAATAAAACTATCACCTTTTGAATCACATGCAATAAAGAGTTTTCGCTAGTTACCTATTTCCATTTCAAACTCAAACTTGAAGCAAGTTCAGTGCAGAAAGGTGTAAGGACCTGTGCCCTCTGGAAACATGCAGTGAGCAGTAATTAAGTTCAGCTGTAAAAAGATTAAGAGTGCCTACTGCACATCTTCTATGCTGAACATCTTCATAGGTTGAAACTAGATGATATTTAAGGTCCCTTCCAACCCAAACCGTTCTGTGATTCTTGATTCTATATGGAGTTTAAAAACACTGATTTATTTAAAGAACAGCCTGAAGAACCTAGAATCAGAAAAGCAGATGCCAAAAGCATCTGTAAAGGAGAACATTTACCAAGGGCAGTAGCAGGAGGGCCCTGCTGAGATGCCTACACAGAAAAATATCACTGCACGATGCAGGGGAAACCCTGGCATGAGGTTCATGATGCTGGTCTCTGCCCCAGCAGCCTCACTTCGCCAACCAGACATCCCAACAGGTTGCTTCATGCCAGTGGCAAGCAAAGTCATACCCAGAGACCATCTTCCTGTGCTATTGTCTCTACTGTTCTTCCCAAATATGTTCTGGAGCAGGGGTGGAAGCAAGGGTCAGATTTAGCAGTGTTGTTCAGCTGCAGGCACTACTCTCAGACCCTCCAATTTACCGTCAGCTACAGAAAATCTGTATTCGGGACCCTGTTGATTTTCAAAGTCCACTAAAGAGCAGGAGGGTTTGTTCGCAGGCTGCCCAATAGGCATCACATCTGGTCTGGAGACAGCTTTGTGGTGACCAGCAGCAAAACTGGTCCTGGTGACTTGGGAAGACAAACATCATTACTCTGAAAGTTTCCTCCCCCCCACTCCCCCTTCTTTTTTCTTCCCCCAGCCTTATATGTTGAGCATGGTGCCATATGGTCTGGAAAACCCCTTTGGTCAGTTGGGGTCAGCTGTTCCAGCTGCGTTCCCACAACTCCTTGTGCACCTCCAGCCTCCTCACTGGTGGGGTGAGGAACAGAAAAGCCCATGACTGTGTAAGCACTGCTCAGCAGTAACTAAAAATATCCCTGTGTGATCAACTCTGTTTATAGCAGGAATCCAAAACACAGCCCCAGACCAGCTACTATGGAGAACATTAACTCTACCCCAGCCAAACCTGGCACAAGCATGCAGCAGTATCTGAAGGCAGGTTTGTCAGGGTGCCTTGGCATCACACCCTCTTTTACAGTCATGCATGTCACTGGTATAGGGCAAATGAAAACCAGGGCTATTTAGATATATGAAGATCCTGAGAATAAAGACTCTCACACATTCCCTTCCTTACAACATTTCTCAGCACCACCAGACCTCTTGGTGATTGACCTTCTTTATCGTTCTTGTAGGAGCATACTGATCAAGACAGTTTCAGATAAGAGCAGAGGAAAAAAAACATTGAAAGGAACAGGGAAATTCATACATGGTCAGGACACCACCAGCACAGAGCTACATGCATCTTCCACACAAGAGAAACAGTCTCTCCTTATTAGGGTTGAATAATCAGAAATCAGAGCAGACAGAACAAAAATAGGCTGCAAAAGTGTCAGACTTCTCAAACAAGGGAAATGCAATTCTGGCAAAACATGAAGATCAGCAGTGGAAAGAGGGATAAGAAGTTAACTGCTTCTTCCAGACTCTCATGAGCTGTTTTGGGGAAGAGAGGAGAGAAGAGGTTTAGAAGTACAGAAGCCAGACCTTCTGTCAGCTCTGCTCCTTCCTTAAACACAAGAGTCCTCTTAGTCTGCTGTGTCCAAGACTGTGCGCCAAGTCTCCAAGCTGGCTTTAGCTGAGGTACAGATACTATCTATTATCTTCCACAAAGCTCACC
Source organism: Psittacus erithacus (assembly GCA_009867235.2). Classification (NCBI taxonomy): domain Eukaryota; kingdom Metazoa; phylum Chordata; class Aves; order Psittaciformes; family Psittacidae; genus Psittacus; species Psittacus erithacus. The sequence continues at coordinate 10,531 of WYDI02011969.1, forward strand.
AAAGTATGCGGTTGCAGGCAGAGAGGCAATGGGAATTTCAGCCAAGTTCCTGTAATATCATCATGACCATAACTCAACCTGAGACCCTAAATGGCAAATGGTGTTGCTCTACCTAGAGAGAAACAACTGATCAGAGAAGCCATTGCTGCAGGGTATGATGCACTTCAGACAGCTCATCATCAGCTAGATAAAACACAAAACTACATTCCTTCCCAGTACTTTATAAAGCAGCCCATCAGAATAAATGGCTGTTGTCCAAAAAAAAGAAAAAATAAAAAAAGAAGAAAAAGCATTTAAGTACAGACCTTCTTCCCCCTCCAGCTTGGGGAAACATCCTCCCCAACAACTGGCACAAAGAGAACAGAGATACTTGCAGTTTTATAGCTGCTCGAGCATCATACTTCCATTTTTAGTGTTCTGTAATACCTTATCCTGCCAACACACTCACTGAGTCTGTCCTGGAGACCTGAACTATCCCATAATAGCCACCTGCTGTGTTTCTGCATAGTTGCTGCCTTGCTGGAAACATCTGGATAACAGCACATCTGGATAGCATTATTGTGTCACCTGGACCTTGGAAGTACAACCCTAGCGCCACATTTTCTACCAGTTCAAGATGTCATTTGCAGAAACTCCATCATTCTTGTCTGCTCCCACAATATTTTTATGTTTTTACACCTCACAATATCTCTCACATACAATATCCATTCTTTTTTTACTGGCAGCACATCCACACACCCTAAAGACACGTTAACACTGTTACTTTTCATTTGTCCCTTTTAAAACATACAGAAAAAAACATTACTAGTGTGCTGAAAGACAAAGTAGCTTTACATAATCCGAAATAAGTGTATTTTTTTCTCCCTTAAGCAATATTTGAGCCTTAATAAATCCCCAAAACTACCTTCAAGGTGGATATATTTGATCAAATCATATTAACAGCAGTAACTCAGCAGCTCAGGCAAGTGACCACACAGAGCCAATGCATCCACTGTCTTTGCTCTGTATCACTTTTAACCTTGTTTAAAAGCATATCAATGTCAGCACAATAAGGATTATGCCATTTTAAAGAGAAGAAACACCTTGCAAATAAGACACTCCCCATGTGGAATGATAAAGGATTCCTGCTTTAAACAGCTTATACAAATAAATATTCCCAATATCCTGATGACACTTTTCAAACCCCGGATCACTTTTTGAACCATGCATTCTGCCTGAGTGCAGGCTGCTTGTTCACTTACAACAGGTGGCATTTGGGAAGAGGCAAAGGAGTTAGTAGTAGGAACGATGGCAGGAACTGAAAGCATCAGATCAAAAAAAAAGTAAAACTATAGAAAAACAATTAAAAAAAATTCCTCATGGAATGCAAGTTTAAATCCAGGATCTTCGTGTTTCTTATTCATAGTTTAGAAATACAATCCTTGCATGCTTCAACCTGCTCCTACGCACATCAACACAGGACAGTAAAATCAACAAAAACTCAGTTGATCGCACGGGCTTCCACACAGCAGATCGCATTGTTAAACCAGAATAGGATAGAAAATGCTGTTCAGGTTCCTTAAGTTCACATTTTAAATAAGAATTAATATGAATAGGAATCAAAGATAAATTCACAAAAAGCTTTAAGCAACAACAGGCATACTTGACCTTTGAAGGGCATCATTAACGCTCCTCCAGTCTTACAACAGCAAATACAGCAGAAGAAAGAAAACCAAAACTTTACAACCATTACCACAAGAAAAGGGTTAACTGTCACAGTGTCACTGCGCAGTAATACATGCTGTGATCCAGAGGCTTTCATGAGAAAGAGCACAGAAGGTCTTTTCCTTCTCCCCTTCCTGGGTTAAATTGTGGGTCCCCCTCCCAAGACCAGCAGAAAGCAAGCAGTGACAATGCCACCAGGGAAGCATTTTCCAAAGGTGATAGGCAGAATCAAACAAAGCATCCCCAGCAGACATAGATATCCTTTGCCCTGCTGCCTTGAACATGCAAAATACACTGCTGTCAAAAAAGCACCACACAGAGTTTGACACTGGTTTAAATGAGGTTTAAAGATCTTGAGCGCAGACAGATGCTCCACCACAACCTGCACAAAGAACCACTGCTGCAGGCTGCTTGCTTCCCTGCAAGCCCCACAGCACATTCATTACCCAGGAGATGGCTAATGCATGTATTAAATCTCTGCCACCAGCAGGAATGTTGCAGGCTTTCATCCCTGGAAAGCTTCCTTGGTTTCTACATGTGCTTAGACCTCCCTCCCCCCATCTAACTCTCAAAGCCATGTTACACTAGACTAAACTAGTCATGCTTCTACAAAATTCCATTATCATCAAGAAGAACAGAAATAGGAATACAAGCTTAAGCACATCCACTACTGAAACACCTATATATATAAAGCATCTGACCTCACATCCAGGAGCCACCAACACTTCCCACCAGGATCCTGCCCAGGGAGGAGGATGGAGGGAAAAAGGGGTGGTTCTCCCAATGCCTCCTCCGAAGGGCCATTAGCCTTTCTGCAGGTGGGAATTGTCAACTCAGATTAGACATTGCTCAATTAAGACCAGCTAATTCTGCTAGACAGATTTTTATCAATCACACTACAATTACTGCAGCTACAGGCTCATTCAAACTGGAATTAAGAGGTGGAATTAACACTTTAAATCATTTAGGGAACTCCGCACACACAAATCACTGATTTATGCATACCATCTGCAACTTACCTGCCTAATTTGTAGTTGCATTTCAAAGCATGCCTTACTTGCATTGACTAATGCATTTATCTATCTCACAGAGGTCAAGCAAACTGCTGCTGCTAAAGGCATACCCCACTTACGAATACACTGCTGTGATTACATTATTTTTACTGTCTAGCTTTGTTATTAACTGGAAAAAAACAGTGTTTAGCAAATAACTTGCAGTTTCCGTTCTATATGTGCAAAGACCTAATGTTCTTACTTGCTGATGAAAGCACCACACCCCTCTGGGTACTACAGTCATTGCACAGGTAGATTGCAGCATCCTTACACTGCTGTTTATTTATGTCAAGCAAACTTAGCAAGCCTAAAGTTTGCTTCCTTGTATAATTCTGAAAGGCCATTTTTTCAGTGAGTTGAACACAAACCAAAGGAAGTGACTCTGGGGACAGGAGAGGTGGCAGAAGGGAAGGCAAAGATGATTTTAGTCTGTTTTGGTGATGAATGTTTCTGTCCCTGTAGCTGAAATCATCCCTAACCATGGACCCTAGGTCCCACGAGTGTCTTCAGGAACTGTTTATAGCTTGTGTATAAGCACTCTTCAAAATGTAGGACTCTTCAGTAAATTGTTTTTTTAAGAGAATTAGAAAGATTAATTTAGGAACAAAGGGACATGTTTTAATTGCTGTTAGATACTTCAAGGCATGCTTCATGGGACTATTAATAAAATGCACCAAGGGAATGAAGACACCAACACATGACATTCAAGACAAAAATTAATGACCCCATAAAATACTCCCTGGTGTACCTTAAAGCTAAACTGGCAATATTTATAAATTAAAAATTAACATTTCCAAGCCTCCTACTGACAGCAGCTGTATTGCTGAAGAAATTAGTGACAGCCTTAAAACAACAAAACACACCAAACAAAACAAACATAGTTCTTGCAAGATACTTTCTTCTTTATCAATTCCAGTTGATAAATGACAGATGTAACTTGGTATTACCAGGCTGGCAGCAAACTTGTTATTTCTGAACTTGTTCTCAAGATGCCATGTATTGTTGATATTGATGTGATGTTGACGACTCTTTGACCTTGCAAAGTTTCACAAAAGAAAAATGTATAAGCCATGGACTGAACTGTAATATTTTTTTAATGACAGGCCAGTGAAGATTGAAGGAGCAGCTCTCAATAAGCTATCAATCACTATTTTTCACTCCTTCCAAAACTGAGAAAAAGTGTTTGATAAATAACAGTGTTTTCAAATTTACCCAATCAAAATGTGGTTTAGCCTAAAACTCTAATGTCAAAATACCACATTTGTGCACATTGTTTTGACAAGGAAAATCATATGTTTTGCAGAATTTGCTTCACCAAAATGAGATTTGTTGAAGTCAGTAGAATGAAAAGTTTAGTCAAGGGTTGCTCATAATAACCCTGGCCAGGGACTGATTCTATTTCATGAAAAATGTTGATGCTGTAAATATTGGTAAGTGCTGATCTGCATAACAGAAGTGGGAACTTCGGGCTGTTAGAAGGATGAAGCTGAAGCTTTGTGACCTCCTTCCCACGACACCAGGAGGTGGCGTGCGGGAAGAGTGGGGGCTGCAGCACTGTCTTCCTCATTTTGGCCAAAAATATTGGAACAGTTTGTGGGTGGGAGGTTTGATGTGTGATGCACAGCAGTGTGTACTGGAATGGGATATGAAGTCACACAATGCTCACTCCAGACTCCATGGAACCCAGTGCGCAGTGAGCTGTTAGAATAAGTCCAGATGCCACAAAGGTGCTTCAAGGGCTGAAGCACATCTCCTGAGGCTGAGAGACCTGGGGTTTTTCAGCCTGGAGAAAAGAAGGCTCCAGAGAGACCTTGGAGCAGCTTCCAGTACCTAAAGGGGCCAACAAAAATCTGGTGAGGGGCTTTTGACAAGGGCATGTAGGGATAGGAAAAGGGATGATGGCTTTAAACTGAAAGAAGGGAGATTTACATTAAATATCAGGAAGAAGTTTTTCACTATGAGGATGGTGAGACCCTGGCACAGGTTACACAGAGAAGCTCTGGCTGCCCCCTCCCTGGCAGTGTTCAAGGCCAGGTTGGACAGGGCTTGGAGCAACCTGGTCTAGTAGAAGGTGTCCCTGCATATGGCATGGTGTTGGAACTGGATGATCCTTGAGGTACTTTCCAATCCAAAGTGACCTCAAGGTTGATTATATGATTCTATGACTCCTGCCTTACAGAAGGCAACCCAAAGGTGCAACCCAGCTTTACCACAGGCAGGTACAGCGGCAGCTGGTGGTTGTGGAGAGAGCTGTCACCATGGTGTGTGAGGACACTGACCCTGTGTGATACCTCCCAAAATCCTCTCCCTGCTAGGACAAGGAGCATCAGAGGATGTTAAACCAAGAAAACCTTGCTTGTTGCTTTCCAGACAAGTTGCTCTTGTCTTTTAGTCTTTATTTCTCATGCAAAGTCAAACACTTTTTCCAAGGAATAAATGTATTTTGCCATGGTGTTAAGCAGTTTTATCCAGAACGCCAAGCATTGTCCAACTGCTGGTTGATGTTTCATGGGCACAGCTAATGAGCACTCTATAGGCAATTAATATAACAATGAACTTATTCTGAGAGCCCACGCTTTATCAATGTATAAATCCCTGTTATCAAGTGACAATGACACAAGTGAGGGTCTTTCATACAAATGGAATCTCAAAAAAAAAGACCAACCACCCAACTTCTCCCGCTGAAAAAAACAGAAGAAATGAAGTATTCTGCTCCAGTCCAGTTAATATAAAATAATTGAACAGCGGTAACATGAATTGAACTTATAGACGACTGATAGGAAGGGAGCTTAAGGATCACCTGGTCCAAAGTTTGGAAAGTATTTGACTTTTCAAGGTATTCGATTAAAAATGTACAATATTCACATCAAAAATGCAAACACTCTCAGAAAAAAAAAAAACCCATGCATGATTAGAAGCTGAATGGCTGATATATGGAAAACCAAACATCAGTGAGATTTGATCCCAGGTGCGCTTCCCACAGGGCTCCAAGATGCCTGGTACTAGAGATGCTGCTGTAAAATATCTTCATTAACCATCTGGGAGGAAAAAACACAACAAAATCATTTGTGGCATGGGTGTTAATGGCAACAGAAAACACATCTAAAACAATTTGAGAAAGATAAGCCTGTTCAAATGCAATGCTGCCAGTGCAGCCAGACCCAATGTGATACACCCAGCCAGAGCCATGCAAGCCAAAGTGAGAGATTGCCCCACAGGAAAGAGTATAAACTGCTTTAGAATTTACTGCAATGCAGCACATTTTAAAAAAAGGAATGTATTTTTATTTTTTTAAAGTTTTGCATTTTTCATTTTGTTCCTTGCACTTCATGAAAAACCTGGATTTTCTTGCTTTTTCAGGGCTTTCATTGTTTTGACACCTCTCTCATTCTGCTGTTGTTTTAGAAATCTTCATTGAAAGGAAAGCATATTTTTTGTTCCTGCTATAGCCACAATGCCATGTGAACAAAATACACAGCCAAATTGTGGGGAAGGCTTGTTTGCAGACGAGCTGTACAGCAACCCCACACATGCACATACCCTGCCATACATACACACGCCTGCCCCCTGAAATGACAGTGGTGCTTTGCGCCTCACTAAAGCATGAATGGGAAAAGCCCCTTTAGTTCCCTCTGAGCTGACATGCCAGCAGATGTATATTATCAGCTGTTTACACTGCAGCACCATCTGCGTGTTCCCTTTTTGTTATAAATTATACGTTGAGTGCAGAGCTTGGACTGCAGATATCAAAACCCCACCAAGAGCACTGCATATGCCAGCAACCTATCCTACAGAACCTCCTGTTTCCTGACTGGTTTTTGGCAGGGGGAAGGACCAGCAATACAAGGAGGTACTGCCCAAAGTGCTGTCTTTACTATTCAATATTTTCTGTCCCTGGGAAAGCTGCTGTGCTTGAGATCTGGCAACATTCCCCAGGCAGGGGTGGGACCTTTAGAGAAGAGGGAGAAAGAGGCAAAGGAGACCTCAATACCAAGGTACATCACTACATAGCCCTTTGATTTATCTCTCCATCAAGGAGAATCAATCAGCAGTAATTTGACAGGGCCACCACACCTGGCCATTTCCATAACTGCAGCACCTCCAGGCACACATTGGATTTTCTTCTGTAACTAAAGCAAGGGACAAAGGTCAGGAAAAGAAAAATTGACAAATCGATCTCCAGTCACAGCTCTGCATGTTCCCCTGCTTTAAAAATTATGATGGTAATCAAAATAATGTGTGTAAAGTTTAAGAACAGTAATTTCCCTTGAACATCTTAAAAGGGTTTTGCAGATTTCCTTTGCCAGGAGCAGGAGTTGGACCCCCCACCTGCCTGCACACCCCATGCTGCCTACAGCTTCCACTTAATGTCCATGCCAGCACAGGCTGTCTTCAGCAAGGCAGGCGGTGTTGGATCAGAAAAGCCCGTTCATGTTGTGAGGGCAAGAAGGAAATCTAAAATTACTAGTAGTATTGGTGGAGACAGACATGAAAATTCGAGAAATATAGGAGATTTATGTGGTAATAATAATGCACAAGATAGTAATGCTTTAGGAAAGATAACTTTTAATTTTTTTTCCTAAGAACAGGAATGTTTGTTCATATTGTGCTTCCAAAGAAAATATTTTTAGAAAACAAGGCTCGAGTGACCTGGTGTCTGATGTCCCTCCAGGGTCCTGGATAAAGCCACCCTGCCTGCCCCATTTTCTGCCACGCATTTCTACCCAGGCCACCAAGCAGCGTGAGGGCTCAGGGCAAACCAAGTAGGATTTTAATCTCCAACTTTGACTGTTGCAACAGGTGAAACACTCAGGTTGGACATCACAAATTAGACGTTGAATTTGCTTGGGACCTTGAGCTTCTCAACAGTTCGTGCAGCGAGCTATGGGCAAGGGGGAGATGCTAAGCACAGCTTGTATCTAGCATGTGGTCTGTGAAAGAGCACGTACATCTAGGACATCACCAGATCCCCTGAGAGAGCAAGGGCTTGGAGCTGAACCTCTCCTCTCTTTATCAGGGTGATTTCCAGAGCTGTAGCCCATTTACCACGGGCATTTCCTTGAGCTGAAGAGACCTTTTTTATATATAAGTACTGTTACTATGTATATACTTTCATATATATACACATATGTACACTTTCATACATATACACTATATAGAAATACCATTTTATTTATAAAAATATATAATCTATAAAAATGTATTCTATATATAAACATATATGCTTCTGTACAAACAAAATGTACTTACACGCAAGTACAAAGAGTATGTGCTTACTCAAAAGTGGGGGAAGCTATGAAGAATCAGTGCAAACCCATCCTACCTCTGCGCTGATTTTATCACAGGTGCTCACTGCGGCACACAGAACAGGGTTTGTTGCTCAGGTCTGTGGACAGAGGAAGGAAAGGGAGGCAGGCCCAAGCCCATTGCCATGTACTCTTTGGGTCATTAACACCAGGGCATCGCACCACAGCAACAGGACATCAGCCAAGAGCAATCCCACTTTTAACAAAAGATACTTTCAGAAAAAAAAAAAAAAAAAGCTGTGTGAAACCTCTGGGAAAACCGCAATGGGCAATAGGATATTCATCCAACTATAATAAAACTGAGGTTTCTGAGCCTTAGTCTGAAAACCAAGGCCTGTGAATGCTCCTCTTCAAGGGCTCCCAGAGGAAATCTGGCATGTTATTTCACAGAGCAGGTAGTGCAGGATAAAAACTTGAAAAGCAACTTTCCTATGAAATTGCTTCAAGTTTCCATGTCTGTAAAGCTTCCTACCTGCCTAAGCCTCTAAATCACTTAGAACATCAAAAATTCTGACTCTGACACTGTTGTATAATTTGGTGTGATTACAGATCACTGGATGACAGCCCAGAGAAGAGGATATAGCAAGCAGTGTCATTTATTAAATCTTTGAATTGCAAGCACCATTCACTAAACCCATTATTGCACAGCACACAAGTGAATTACAATTGTGATGCATAAAAGGATTTTAATATTTCAGCCTGGTCACCATTCTGCTTTGTCATATTGCCCCATTATAAATTCTGCTAAAAGGACTTGCACACTTGTCAGGATATGTATTTTATATCCTACTTGCTGCTAAATTATTTATAGCAGTTAGGCAACATCTACTGCACCATATGTTATAGGGATAAAAACAAACACAAAAAAGTGTAGCTTAAGAACGAATTTTAGGTAAAGAAGAATTAGCTGTGAAGAAGAAATTGAGGCTTTCTTTTCTTGTATGGTTACCTTATGAAAACGGCTTCTAATCTGTAGCTGATTGTGCGCTGACCCATGGAAACAAGTTACAGGTGAAGAAGAAAAAGCCCATCAACACAGATGACTGTGTGCATGTAAGATGTCCAAGATGAATTGTGTGAAATGATTTTTCAGGCAAAAGAGAGCAGAAAAAATGTGCAACAACAAACAAACAAACAAAAAACCCCCCAAAAAACCCCCCACATACACACACACACAAAACCAACCAAGCAAAAAAAAAAAAACCTAAAAAAAAAAACCCTCTCAAAAAGAAACAAAGGATATAAGCAAAACTGCTAATGTAATACTAGTGTAATAAGGTCCCACAGAAATTCCTCTGTTACAGCCACCTCTGCTGCAGACACCTACAGCCTGGGACACACATCTAGACAAGTTCTTACATTGGCCATAGGCTAAACCCAGTGTCCTGGTGTTGCAGGTGAATGGCTGAGCAGCAGAAGCCTTTGCTGTTTGGGGGTTATTAATTTGTTTCTCAGGCACTTTCAGTTGTGGGCTCATCCTCTTGCAGAGCAGAAAATAGCCCCTGAAATGCACCATGGCTGTGCTTTTGCAGAGGCACTTCAGGCAGCACTCTGCATTTACAGGTGGTTTAATTGGTTCCCATGCAGCTGTAAGTGACGCCCTAGACCCTCTATATACCATGGAGGTGTGCTGTCACCCCTTTGAAACCCCACCACTGGCTGTTTGCATCTCCCAGGCATGGGCTGAGCCCAGTGCCAGCACTCAGGCAGTTGTCCCCTTGTGCCACCTCAGCAGAACAGCTCTCCTCTGTTGGGTCCATGCCGCACACATGCACATTTCCCACCCTGTGTCTCTAAACCCCATGACACACAACTGAACATCCCTTCACTAAGATCAAGTTGGCACCAAAAATTTCCACAGCCTGCAAAAGCCATCCACTAAGTGAAACTCCACTTAAGCCAGTATTAAGGGCCCCAAGAAACATGTTCTGTGGATACACATTTCAACGACCTTAGTCTGTGAAGGTCATAAAAAAGAATAGGAAATTACACATACACTTAGCTGACTTAATAAACCAATCCTGCAGAGGGTCCTTGCCAATATTTTGTTATTCATGACCTTGAGGTGCTAATTTCTTATGTGATAATGAGATGTAACCTACACATTTTACAGCCAAGAGTGTGGTAATAGAGAGAGATTCTTTTCACCCCAGGAAGCTTTACTCTAATTTAATACATAAAACCCAGAAAACTATCTTGGATTTCACACCTTTTTGCAGGGCTATCACCCTCTTACCAGTGCAGCAAGCTCTTAAGTATTATTTCTTATTTGAGGAAATCAGACCTGAGAAGCAAAGTGTTTCTTAGTAGAAAAGCAGACAAGAGAAAGAAAACCATTAAACTCTATCTTTTTTAATGTTAAGGATTCATTTTCTATATTCGATGAAAAGCTCTTGGGTCTTCTAACAGAGGCAGGAAAATGCATATTCATGAGTTTGTGAGATTTGCAGTAAGCGCAAACAGAGCACAGATGTACATGAGCACAAAGTAAATAGATTGGATTTTGATTAAAAAAAATAAAATATCCCATTTTAAAATAAAATTTTTCAGATAATGTGCTGATTTAACCTTTTCACAAAAATAAAGTGTCCCATTCAGCCAGCACTACCAAGAAAAAAGTTTGATACAATGAGCAGTACAATACTAGCTGTAATGTTTTGTGCCTTTGGTGTTTTGACTGCCAGTCTCACCACATTTGTCCAAAAAGATAATGAGCTTTTATGCTGTTATGAAAATTAGCAGCAAGCCGCATAATCTATTTTATAAATGGCTTAGCTCAAGACTGAAAGCGTATCCTTTTTTTTTCTCTTACGTGTAGGAGTGACTGCATTTTTTTTCTTCTTTGAAGTTGAAATAACAAAAAACCTTGAGGTGGGAGCCTGTCAGCCTGTGCTTCTTACAACAGCTCTTCCCTTAAACTATTTTTTCCTTTAGCCTTGTGAAATGGGATGCTCCTAAGAATTCACTGAAGGCAAAGCTTTGCCTTCCAGAGTGAGGTCTAAATTTAATTTCCAGTGGGGTTTCCCTGCACTCATGCTACAGCATGGTCACCCAGCCCCTTAAATCACTGACTCAGCAATCCAGCTGCTGCCCCCCTCACACCAGCCTCATTAGGCCTGAGGGAAAAATACAGGTGACTGGCTTGACACATCAAGGTGTGGGGTGCTAAGGAGAGCAGACTCCATCCCATGGCCTGTGCAACCCATCAAAGGTTGGGGCACTTCGAAGATCCCTTCCAAAACAAACCATTTATGATTCTATGATTTAGTTTGGTCTGGCAGAGCAGGGACACACAGAGCCCTGGCACGCATGGCAGCATAGCACAGAAGCACTAGGGCCCTGTGTCTGGGAAACACAATAAAACCAAACAGAGAGCAGAAATCCTGCTCCTGCAGTGAGATTGCATGGCTATGCAAAAAACCCAACCCCATGAGAGCTCTGTGGGACTGCCCATCAGCCTGAGTACTGCTTATGTCCATACTGGTCCTTCAGCTGGTGTGGAGACCAGACCTCTGGCACAGGGCATAGCAGGAACTTGTGCCCAGGAAGGGAGTATCAAGCAGCTCTGGACACCAGCGCTCAGGCAGATGCATCACCTTCATCATCTCTGTTACAGTCTTTGTTGATAAACAAGAGCTTATCAAAAGCTTTTCACACCACTTCATAAGCTACCCAGTATGACACAGGCCACTGACCAGCCCCAAATAGCCCACACATTAGAATAGCCTCTAAACACTAATAAAAACCCCCTACTGCTAGAGATACTGCCCAATATGTATATCAGACACACAAAATAATTATTTTGCACTTATGTTTACTTAAAACCTTTATTTCCATAGAAGCATTTTAAGCAGGTTGTCATTATCTCTCAAGAAGAAGGTAGAGACATGGACATCTGCTCTGCAATCAGCTGCTGCCTTTGTGCCACGGAGACTTCACTGACTTTCTAGTTAAATCCAGCTCTGCTTTGTTCTCTTCCTCTGCTTGCCTTGCCTCTCCTCAGACCATAGGTTCCATAGTACCTGCGGTGGTAACACTGAATGACCCTGCTTTTCCCCATCTCATTCTGGCAGAGTGGAGGAGGCAATCAGCAAGAGAACATCACCACTGTTTTGCCACTTCTTTCCAAATTTCATGCCTTTTCCCATTATGGAACCTGATGATCTGTGAAGATGATAAACCATCCACCCAGCAACTGTGGTAGGTTTTTAAAGCCTGAGCTGCTGCCAAGTATTCCAGCTCCACAGCAAAATACCATTCTTTTCAGCTGCTCAGCTTCCAGCTGCCAAAAGCAATGGTTTTAATCTGTCAGTACCATCTTCTTTTTCTAAATTCAAGTCCATCACCATTTGGAAGCCTCACAGTCAATAATAAATGGTCTGTGGGAAGCTGCAGTCCAAAAAACCACTCCAGTTAATCATTTCAAGTTGTGGGTTGCAGATTTCTAACTACATTCCCAGAAAAAGCTGTCCTTGAAATGGAAGGGTCATGAAATGTGTGAAGAATGCCTGCAGTTCAAATCCTTACAGATCTGGGGTACATTTTAATTAGGTGTCTTTTACTCTGACTTTCAAAAACTGATCACATCAATTACAGCAGTGAAAAGTTTTGGGCATTGCTCATAGATACTGTCCTGCCATCACCTCCTCTTCTGACAAGCCTTTCAGCCATCCTAAGTTTTCATGTCCCAACTTAGACAAAAACCTGATTACGAGTGGTCTGCACTTAGCTGAAAACATTACAGTAATTTATGTCATCTTCAAATTGTTAAAGATCTAGAATCAAACGTCCTACAGAAATATTAAATTACTCTGTCCCTGAATTTGAGGAAACAGATATGCAGTGAGGATTTTAATTGAGCACCCAAAAAGTCTCTTTTTATCAAAGCATGTCTTGTAATTTTGATTATAAAGCTCAGTGCTTTCCTGTGAAGTGCTAGAGGCGTCAGCCACTCACCTCCCATCTGACACTGAGGACTATTATCATTCCCATGGGAAAGCCAGGCATCTGGGCTGCTGCTCTCAGCCACGTCCTGCCCAGGAAGGCAGTCAGCATTTGCACTATTCCAAATCAGACTGGATTATATGTCTCTCTTTAAAATTCAAGAACAGCATATATTAAATTGTCAGAGGGGAGATTTAGATTAGATATCAGGAAGTTCTTTACTGTGAGTATGGTAAGGCTCTGGCACAGGGTGCCCAGAGAAGCTGCAGCTGCCTCATCCCTGGCAGTGTTCAAGGGCAGGTTGGATGGGGCTTGGAGCAATCTGATCTAGTGGAAGGTGTCCCTGGCTGCAGCAGGGGGTTCGGAACTGGATGATCCTTGAGGTCCCTTCCAACCCAAACTATTGTGTAATTTTATAATTCTATGATCCATATAATCTGTTCACTCCTGTAGAGTTTTCTCACACCATTTTTTCACTTTCCCGCTACTTTGGATTTTTAGCACTCCTTTGTATCTCTGGCAAACAAAACTCTGCAGTTCAAGGCAGTGCACGGGGCTGGGCTCAGGGACCATGCTGGAAGTTGGGGCTGTGAGCACTCACACTCTGAATGAGGTCGGAGCAGGTCACAGCCTGATGCAGAGCTGCGGCAGGGAGACGAGCGCTCATGGGGCCGGGCTGCCTGGCTGTGCCTGTGGAGCCACACTCCCCAGTAATCACATGAACCATGGGCTCTTTACCCTTCAGCAACCCAGCAGCTGTTAGTGGCGATTATTCTTCCATTATTTGCTCATTCTCTGCAGAACTAATCTCCTTTTGTGGCTGTACTGAACCTGAAGTGTAGCTCTGCCTTCAGAATATCTGCAAACACAACTGGCTCCCTCTGTTTTTTCTGGAAAACTTGCTTCTACTCAAACCTGCCTACCGCAGTACACAGCTGTCTGAAGGACTCCCACAGATTGCTCACTTCTGGGGAGGTGGAGTAAAGCTTTGGGAAGTGTCAGGTTAGCTAGAGCAGCTCTCAGCACCAGGAAATGCAGAGAGATGCTCTGGGAGAGGGACAGAGAGTGGAGGGGTGAACTGGCAGTTACTTTGTAGATCCTGGTAAGGCTTTCGCTCCAGTAATGCTCCATTCCTGTATGGACACACAAACCTGTTGATCCCAAATATTTTTTCTAATATGGTAGAAGGAACTGAAAGGGAAATCTGAGTATCCTCCCTTCGATCAGATCTGTCATACCACCTTGTGCAAAAAATTTACGTTTGCATAGTTGTTAATAAGCAAAATATCCCTGGCATTTTTGCTACAGGATGGCTGTACTGGGTCAAACCACTGATCCAACAGTCCAACACCTGCCTCCAACAGGTCAAAAAGAAGATGGCCAGGTCATTGTGTAATGTATCTTAACCTTATGGGATACTTTTTCTATTTTGGTTTTAGCCTTTGACACCTTCCTGCCTAAGACTTCTAGAAGGAAGCATTAATTGAAATAGAGGGTAGGTCACAGAACACTTGGGAGAATATAGAGCATGATGGCTGCAGGTGTTTTACAAAGGCAACGCATTTATCATTTGGGATCTGAGATCCTGAAGACTTTCTATGTGGAATTAGACTTCGAAATTAGACTTTTGAGTGCTTTCATTTCTCCAAACACAGGTATGTCTTCATTTCAGAAAAACATCAGTCAAAGAAAATGCTCTTGTTAACTTCAATGAGTTCTGAAGCAAACCCATACTGTACACTAAACACATATTATAGAGTTGGTAACATAAGTTTTTGCACAAGACAAGAAGGTAGATCTGATCAAAGATCTCAAGCAAAGAGAAGAAAGAGGTAGGAAAAAGATAGAGCACATACCTCAAGTTTCACGAATTATAACACCCGCATTTCAGAATGAGCTAGAGAATTTTCAGGTGAGGGGTGCATTAGGACAATTGCAATTTATCTCAAATAGTTTCAAAAATTAAACATCTACAAATTATTATGCATATTCATGTTAACGTGGTTACTGGTTTGCTTCTACTAAATCTGGAGAGGAGGGCAAAAAGGCATTCCTTTCTATGTAAAATTGCCCTGCCATCAACATGGGAAAAAACACTTCTGCTTGCTTGTTTATTTTTCCCATGGAATATAGTGTTCAAAAAATTTTATTCCAAATATGGGAGACAAAACCATCATCACCCACCTGCTGGGTCCTCAGAGCTGCTCTGTCAAACAGCTCCCAAGCTGCCCTCGCCCTCTGGATCTGCTTTCTCCTCCTTCTCCAGCTGTAGAGGCAAATTAGCACTCCTCTGCCCTTCAGTCTCTCCGTTGCTATACATGCCACCTTGCAGCATCCTGCAGCATCTCTGCAACCTACAGCACCCCTGCAACCCACAGCACCCCTGCAACCCACAGTATCCCTGTACCCATACCTGAGCACTGCAGCAGTGCAGAAGCCCCCTCAGATGCATGAGGTGAGGAGGGGAGCATCAAGGGCACCACTGATCCCCCCACAGAGCAGGGGATGTAGCTTCCCCCGAGCAGAGCTCCCTAGAGCTTGTCCTCTGTGCCTGGGCCAGGTTGTTACAAACAGGGTCAGGTCTCTGGCTGCCAGTTTGTGTTCAGACATTTGGCACCGATCAATTTTCATTACTGTGATGGCTTGCTTGGAAGTTATTAATGGCTGGAGGAAGACCAATTTTCTTCTGATTTTATTATGACACATCTGCAGTCACCAATCTGACACACTAAATATTTATGAAGTATGTAATTTTTCAAACATCTGAAGTCCCAGCTCCCTCTAATCTGCAATGAAATTAAAAATCTGTAAATTTTACTGCCACATTATTTCTACCTATTGAAGTTTTGATTTGTACTAGCCAATCTGAACCTAGCATATCCAAACTGCACATTCCAGTTTCCTTTGTTGATTTTGTAGGTATTAGTACGCACTTTGGCTGCATGCGTCCCGATAGGCAGTTTAGGCTATATACAATATACAGCCACGTTCCACAGCTGGCTGTCAGCATCAGGGGTTTCATACTGCTTCTCTGACTGAGCAGGATGGAGGCTCATCTGCAGGAATATATATGCTGAGATATACGTACAAGAGGTCTGTCCATCCGCTAAGATCTGGCACACAGACCCTCAACATCAGCCCCCAGATCCCACTCTCCCCAGTTGCTGACACTGGACACAATGGAAGCCCCACTATGTCTGCCAGGGCAGGTTTGTCCCACACATTTCTCAAGGATCCCCCATACCTCCCCCATTATTACAAGGTGACCCAGGAGCTGCTCCCATGGTGATGAGCTGCAGGTTGGGACAATGCCGCTTCTGTATGGACCTGCAACAGCAAATCCCAGCAGAAACTCAGATGTGCAGTAATATCAATGCTATCAGTTTTAGAGAGGCTACTTTGGAAAGAACCAGGGCCTTGGAACCCTTGTTGTCAAAGCAGGTGAGCTGCCTCACTGTGTCAGAAAAGATGCCATCTCCCTGTTTGTCGATCACAGCTCACCCCTGCCCATCCAGCTCTTTCCACTTGCATTAAGTTTCTCAGTCTGACACATCAGGTAAAGAAGTAGCGCTTACCTTTATCGGGAGAGGTGTTAATGGAGCCTGTGTTTTTCCAGTTGGTTCTGTTTGGCTACTAAATTCTCCTTCAGGCATCAGGATTTTTGGTGACTAGTCCAGAGTGAGCTGCAACGGCCAACTGAATGATCAAAAGGAGCAGATATCTGCTGGGCTCATGCTGGGAGATTTCCCTCCAAAAAATTCCTAATTTGTATCTCTTTCCTTCTACTTTGACTCTGGCTCAGCTGTCAGAGAGATGCACAAATGGAGAGTGCAGACGTGTATTTCATTTCCTTATGAAACTTCCCTGCAAGATGAAAGCAATCTAAGTGCCAGGCACTTTTCCAAGTGTTTGAGAACATTAGATTGCAACAAAAACAAAGTCTAGCCATGTAAAATATCCTTTTAGTAATGCACAGGCCCCAGCATTCTCTCCAAATATTCATGCCTGGATCCAGCCTGTGGCATGAAGAACTCTTGTTCCTCACTGTGGCTGACAGGTATTGGATTTTTGTGAGATGGTGTTGTAAAGTAGTAAGATACATACAAAAGACTGAGGCAAGTCCAGGCTATGTAAGGACATCTTTACTTTGTGATATCAGAGGAACATAATTCTGGAGGTGATAGATGAGTATCTACAAGAGAGACTGAGCCCAGGCTCCTGACCTCAAGGAAGCCATTCTGGCCTTTCTTGACATAACTATCCAACACTCCTGTCCCATTCTGCTGCAAAACTAACAGTATCCATCCCTCCACATGTTTCTGGCAAGGTGAATACCTTGTTTATTGTCATTTGGTTCAGAGAAATATGTTTATTTCAGTTAATTTAATATGTGACTCAATATAGTGTTCAAAAGCACTTTGTCAAAAATTTCCGCATGGCTCATAATTATTGCATGAAAAATCTACAGTATCACAATGTGTGATTACAAGTCATCAATGTTTCGTTGGCCTGAAGGTTTAAACTCACCAGGTGAATGCTTTATGTTGTCACCGTACAACACCCAGGGGGTTGAAAGTACAGAGCAGAGCCTGTGGGATTAGCTATGTGGAAGCCCTTGCTGAGGGCTGGCCATTGTAATGTGGAGGAGCTCCTGCTCTCTTCTGCATATCTGCCTGCCAGTCATGTTCCCAAAGGTGAACTTCTATGATGAATAGCCTGTGCGCTTTGCCCACACATGGTCCCCAACCTTCACTGTGTCCCCACTCATCCACTCACTGTGTTTTCTTATCCGCTTCCACATCACATTGTGCAGAGGCTGTCACAGTGCAAGTGCCCCACAGTGGCGGTTGAAGTGTGCACATTACACTTTCACAATCTGAATTTTTTAATGCCCTGGGGTATTTTCATTTCCATTTGTTCCTACTGCAATTTTCTTACTTTGGAGCATTTTTGTCTGCCTGCTGGCAAGCTACTTATTGCTGAAGGAGGGCATAACTTGCTAACAAGTTAGCTGGTGCATTGCTCCACATATATTTTTGATATGTGTTTTCCTCACATGACATTTTAATTTACAGCAAATGGTTTTAGGATCTGAAACTTGCCTGGAAAAATACCTTTACTATGTTATGCCAAACCTGTTAAATCATATTAGGTCATTAAGGCATCAGGTATACGAGAAATTACATCTATCTGTCTGGTCTCTCAGACACTGCTTGTTGGTTGTTTTAAATATGTAGAACATATCAAATTTACAAGTGTGATAACATTTATCTTCAAAAAACACCTATAGACCTAATAATGTTTTATAAATATAAGTAATAGCCTTGATTACTAATAAAATATGGGGGAGAGAGTTTTAGTAACTATCGCTGGGCTGCAATAGATTGTAGTCTTACAAACAGATTCAGAAGGTCAAAAGAAACTCTACCCAGGGATTCCCTTAGTGGAACATTTTATGTCTTTTAGGGGCTGGAAAGAGTGTAACTATCTAATATGAACCTTTATGCCAATTGCATGAACTTTTCTTACTGTCCTTATTTAAAATTATGTCATTATCTCCCAATTTGCTGCCTACTTACCTCTTTGTGTTCTTTTCATTTATGATTCACATCATATATCTTTCTTTCTTTTTTTTCCTCGCTTATTTTTAATCTTACAATTGCTTCCACTGTATTCTCTGGTCACTGTATTTAGTCTTTTCCTGTAACAATCCAAAACCACCCCCAAACACATCCTACTTTGCTTCCACCTAATTATCCTGGGCAGTGCTTTCTTCTTCCTGCCAGTGCTGACTGGGCCCTTTAGCAATGAAGCTGCCTGGTTTTTGGCTGCTACTGACCTTCTGCTTTTCATGAATTTGATGACTTTTTTTTCCTGCACCTTTAATATCTCTTGTTCTAAAATGCCAAGTTCCCTTCTTCCCCCTAACTTCTCGAGGGTGTTTTTGTTTTCCATGTACAGGGGACAGCAGTTAGAGAGGTAATGTCATGTTTCAGGTCCTCTTTCAGTAAGATTCTTTCCTGTTGTTTTGGTGGTGATCGGCCTGTTTGCCATTCATGCTTAGAATCATAGAATACCAGGTTAGAAGGGACCTCAAGGATTATCTGGTCCAACCTTTCTCGGCAAAGCATGACCTAGGCTAGATGGCCCAGCATCCTGTCCAGCTAAATCTTAGCAGTGTCCAACGCTGGGAAGTTTACTGCTTCCCTGGGAAGATTATTCCAGTGGCTGTTCTCACTGGGAAAAATTTTCCTCTTGTGTCCAGTCAGAATCTCCCCAGTCTTAACCAGTACCCATCACCCCTTGTCTTTTCCATGTGACTCCTGTAAAAAAGGTGTCTCCATCTTCTTTGTAGCCACCCTTTAAATACTGGAACAAGATCAGATATTTCTTCTCATCTTCAATAATTTTACCTCTGAGTCACAGAAAAAAACAAATCTACATCACCAAAATTTGGTATGCTTAGAGCAGGACAGGAAGAAAGGTTCATTACCCAGGGCTGGAAGAGTTCAGGATAAAAAAGGCAAGCATGTCTGTGTGCCCCTGTGCATGCATTTACATACACACTTAAGTAATGGCATGTGTGGTGTGTATTCTGAGTGGTACTTATGTGCCATTCAGTAATGCTAGGAATAGCAGTAGGCCCTGGCTGTAATTTTGAAGTGTTTTACTTTGAGTGCTCAGGCTGGTGTGATGAGGAGGGATGTTCAGGCAGGGACAAAGCTGTGAAGAGCCAGCACTACCTCGTAGTTTGACCAATGAGTAGAAGATGTAAAACTGTTCTTAAATACTGGGCTCAGTGCTAAAACCCTGCAGCTTCCCCTAAAGGCAGTGGTTTCTTCCAACCCTTTCTGCATGCTAGAAACAACCCAATGTCATCCCAAAGCCCAGAGATTCTCCAGACTCAGCAGTTTTGGTTTCAGATTCTGATTTGCTATGTGACTCTGGGCAAATACTTTAATTTCTCTGTGTTAAGCATTTTCCACCTATAAAAGAGTGTAATATCTTTAAATGGTTATGGTAACTTTTCCTGCCATCAGATGTGACTGTTATGGGTCTGAAAAAGATGAAACACCCCAACACTAGAGCAATAAGAGAGATGTACAGTATTAAAACCTTGTAAGTATTTAAATGCAGTATATACTGGTACAGGCATAAACAGATATAAGTTTGTGCTGTGCGCACATGGTGTAATCCTGTGGGATTGGTCTAAACCGGTTCCACCACACTGAAGACAGGTTAATATTTTGAGAGCAGATCTCATGAAAAGGTGAGTCAGAGGTACATGTACAGCCCCAGGTGCTTTCCCCTTTACAAAAAGCAGGAATGGGGAACTGTGAAAGAAGATTCAGTGAGAAACCACCTGAGCTGTCTGGCACCCTTACATATTACAAATGTGAAATTATGCATAAAGAGAATAATTATTTATTGAAGACAAAAAAAACCTTGAAACTTCATTTTCCCACATAAAGTTTAATTCTGCAGGCAATAGCAGAGTTGTGACAGCCTGCAGGATGGGGCAAGGCAGAGTTTCGTAGAGCAGCTTGGGGATGGTGGCCAGGGGGCAAACATTTCAGTTTGGCTTCTGGACCTGTAAAGACACAGACTGTGGAGAACAAAAATCAAGCAAACAGGACTATGTGCATGCCCTGCAGTGGGGAATGCAAGGGCATAAAGGGGAGGCCAGTGCAGTGAGGTGGCCCAGCCCCACACACCCTTTGGTCCCCAGCATCTGTTCCAACAGATGAGCTTCCTGCACCAAAGCCTCTTTGGGTAGAGGGCTCACCAAGCTGTGCCACATCAGCCAGGGCAGGAATTCCTCTCTGTGTTCCCCAGCATCTTCCTTGTTCTCTGCTGCTTCCAACAACACAGGACTTTGTAGAGCAATGCTGATGAACCAGGGAAACACCACAGGCTGCAGCTTCTTCTCAGAAAAGGGAAAAGCCAGCTCTGAGCAAGAAGAGCAGCAGCAGTTCTCCCAGCAAAGGAGATGCAGCTGCCAGAAATTAATGTCTTCAGAATCGTAACATCAGAAACACCAGGACAACCACTCAGGTCAGTGGCAGAGGCCTGGGAGTTTCCCTGCTCCTGGGACAAAGCCAAGACCCCCCAGCAGGGAAAGCCTACCCACTACAGCAAGCTTGGACCCCAACGTTGCCACATAGGAGACAGACAGCTTTCCAAGAATGCTGCCTCCACAGATGCTGATACCCCAGCCTAATGCCTCTGCTTGCAGTGCCATGGGGACTTCTCAGCTCCTTACTCTCGGTGGCCCCAGCCCCAGCTTCCAAGTAATGAGTGCAGTGTTGGCTGCAAACACAATGATAGTCATTCAATAATTCAGAACCCTCACTCTAATAATCCTTCTGACATTTGCCTCTGCTTCACACGCAGTATCTATTAATGGTAATTTAATCAAGGGCTTCATTCATAAATTAGATCAGTAGTGTGAGTTTTTGTGGGAGGTCTATTCCATGAGATGTACACATTCCCACTAAGGAAGATGAAACAATTCATTGTAACGTCAGCTCAAAGGGAAGGAAGTATTGACCTGCTAGATCAAAAAGCTTCAGTGCTGCAGGGTACATAATGCGCTGCTGCGGGCTCAAAACTTAAGCAAAGGGGCAGCTGAGGAGGGATTCACAGTAAATTTATCTCATTCACCTTTGCTTTGAATTAGCCACCTTCCCTCTCATTTATGACAAGGAATTCAATGGAAAGGTAATTTCATGGGACTGTGCTCCCTCACCGCACATTACATTACACTTGAAGACTCAATCAGGAACAAAGGTGGGCAGGCGGGAGCAGGCAGAGCTTGTTAAACAGCCTCCCTGCACCCTGCCTGCTACTCACCCACCACTGGGAAAGCGTGCTCCTCACTGCTCCTGCCAGGACCATCGCTTCTGCTTGGCATCTCCGCCAATAGGCAGCCCTGACATGGCAATGGTGGCTTCCTTTGGAATGGCTTAGCCAAAAAGGCTTTGCAAAGAGCATGGAGAAAAGGCAGCATGAAGGGATTATTTCTTTCACTCTTCCACTTCTGTTCATATGGTTTTCTACAAAATCTTGGTAACAAAGAAGCAAAATCTATCTTTCTTTATGCATGTTCCTCATAACCTGCTGCTGCCTAGTGATTTGTGCCCCGTTGGCCCTGATGGACTTGCAGACCATATCACAGAGTTGATAGATTCTTAAAATGATTTTTAAAGTTCACCCAGTTCCAACCCCGCTGCCATGGGCAGGGACACCTTCCACTAGACCAGGCTGCTCCAAGTCCCATCCAGCCTGGCCTTGAACACTGCCAGGGATGGGGCAGCCACAGCTTTTCTGGGCAACCTGTGCCAGTGCTTCATCACCCTCGCAGCAAAGAACTTCTTCCTCATATCCCATCTAAATCTTCCTTCTTCAGTTTAAAACTGTTGCCACTTGTCCAGTCACTACAGGCACTGGTTAAATGTCAGCTCTAATAAAAGACGTGAAAAACACTTAGCTGACCATCAGCATCGAAGCATGCATGGAGTCACTGAAGCCATCTGTAATTTTTGCATGAGTGTTTACACATGAAAAAGATTTTTCTCCCAATTTATTTACACATCTTAAAATTTAAGGTTTAAAAAATTTGTTGCATTTCATGGGGATATTTTTTACATACTTTTATTGCTGTACTGCTCAAAATAACATGAAACAATAGAAAAGCAACATCTATATTTTGGTTTAATCCAATGAAAACTCACTAAAAGGTGACGTCTAAGCTCACTTGTGCTGTTTCAAGGCGCCTGGTCTCAGCAATTAGAGCTACCTGGCCATGGAGATCAACTGGTACCCACAGCCCTGGGGTCACCAGTCATGGATCTGGTGTGAAGTCCTTTGTTTCAAGGTCACAAGAAGAACCCAGTCCTGACTGCTCTCTTTGTCGGCCTGGGAAATGCAGTGGTGAGCACAACTACACATTTATTGCTGCAACACTTCCTTTCTACAAGTGCCTGTGCCTGCAGCAGGCTAGGGAAAGGTGTAACAGCTGTGGCAGGGGGTATTTCACTTCCAGCTTTCAAACACCTCAAAATTACATCCCCCAGGCACACTGGTGAAGTGTTTTGCTGTCTCGATGTTTCAGAACAGAAGTTGGACAAACAACTGACATCAGTCCACTTAAAGCATTTGAAGTGCTGATAGCAATAGCCATTAAACCTGTTGCTGAATTGTATGTAAATGCAAAGGACCTTGACATTTTGTGAATTTAATTTAATACCATTGTACAGAGAAGCAATTACAGTTACATCATTATGTGCAATAACCATGACTGGAGTCTCACTCTAACCAACCGTGAAAGGATATTATTTGGAAATCCTTGCCTATTGTCAGAATCTTTTAACCTTCCCCTCCCTCCAACATTCCTGCGCCCCCACCAGAAAATATTAAGAGTTCTTCTCTCTACTAGGCTCTGCAGAGCAACATGGACAGTAAAGTCCAGAAGAGAAGACATCAAAGCACA
Organism: Psittacus erithacus; assembly: GCA_009867235.2. Classification (NCBI taxonomy): domain Eukaryota; kingdom Metazoa; phylum Chordata; class Aves; order Psittaciformes; family Psittacidae; genus Psittacus; species Psittacus erithacus. Next base: position 34,029 of record WYDI02011969.1, read on the forward strand.
GCTGTGTTGGTATTGTGGAGAAGAAAGGAGGAGAGGAACATCTGGGAAAGGACAGGAGGGTTTCCTGCCTATAGTACCTAGAAGCTTTTGTCCTGAATCAGAATCTTGGTGAGTGAGTTGACAATGCATGTTGTGGACCCACAGAGCAGTGGCTCCTGAAGAGAAAGGCTCGTTAAGGGGTGCAGTGATAAAACTGCCCAGGGGGAGTACCTGGGTGCAGAGAAGATGATTACCGTGCCATGGTCCCTGACAGAGCCATAAGCATCACCACCAGGTCTTGCCCCAGTCCTCCCAGCCACCCCAAAGATGGTCTCAGGAGCATGAGGCAGTCAGAAAATTGGCAGAAAACAGCTGTCCTGTGCCATACCTACATCAAGCAGATTCCTAGGCTTCATTACCGAAGTACAAACACCCATCAAAACTACATGTTTTGGTGAGGTATGCTCACGGGCAATGGATCAGAGAAGAGTACCCCCAAAATGCACAATCTACCACAGCCTAAATCCCTGCTGGGGTCTCCCCAGCATGGCAGTGTCCCAGCTGCACCTCAAGAGACTTCTTGGAGCTCATTTCCCTTCACTTTGTTGCAGTTTGCAAAGCTTCACCACCAAAAAACACTGAAATTCCCGGGAAAAACTTCCTGCAGCAGTGGAGTGAGCTGTGGAACAAAGGGGTTATATAAATGGCTTCATTGCTGCTAGTTTGGTCTAATTAAATGAAAATGTATATAAAACTGTCAGCTAATTAAAAAGATACAATATATTAGATTATTGAAAGTCTGTAATGTTTGTATGGCTTCGCCCTTAGCAGCATTCCTCCCCTCCAGCCTCTGCCAGAGTTTACTTCATGGGCAACTGGAGAAGGACTCATGTGATTTTATTTTTAATATATATGCGCATATGTGTGTGTGTGTATATATATATGTAAATAAGCATCTAGGTAAATATATAGTTTGGCCTGGCTTGGTTCGCAATTGACTTGTACCAGATACCAAAGCTGCCAGTGCCAGCAGCTATTTCATGCTAGCTTGTTAGACAATACACTTCTCCCATCCTGTTCACTTGCCCCAGGGGTTATGAGTCTCTAGAACAAGGCAATTTGGCTTTGCCGATGTGTTAACACCCATCTCTAATCTGCAACCACAGTGTAAAAAGTGGCCAGTGTTAATTATAGCCCCCAAATATTCTGAATTAGAGTCAAAGGTAAGAAAACAATACGCAGAGCAGAAAACATTCCCTGTTATCTCAAGCTGCCAGTGAAAAGGAAAGGGCAGGATCAACTTTCACTGTGAAAGCAGGAAGGAAATGAAGTCAGGGCAGACAGGCTATGGTTCCTAAAGCCCCACTCATCTGTACATATGTTTTCACAGCTATGCTGCTGAGCTAGAAATTAGGGCTTTTTGAGTTCCCATATTATTAAAAAATAATTGATCCAGATCAAGCATATCGCACTGTAAGTACTGTAAATTCAAGCAGAAAGCAGAAACAGCATGTTTCCCACTGCTCAGCACTAACATAGGTGGTCCCCTAGCTCTCCCTTGTGAGGTGGTGCCCAGCTTGATGCACAGGGGATGCTGTGCTCAGGAGCTGCATGGCTGAGGGTGGGATGTGGTAGAGAGAGTGCAAGGTGAGCCTTGGCAGCCTGCATGGAGGGGCAAGCACTAGAAAGGGGAACCAGGGAACCATTGCAGGGTATGGAGATGAGGTGTTGAACAGCCTTGCTTCCTGGTATTCAAAATTAGCTTCTCAAACAGAATGCTGTACAACTGTTCAATGCTAAATACATTTGATAAAACTCTAATCTGCCTCTTGCTTTTCCACTTGGAAGATTATGCCCTTTGGCCATGAAGGGCTGACATTCAAACTTTCATTAGTTCCTCATCAGCAATACTTAAAATGCTCCAGTAAAAAAAAGGTGCCTTTGAAAAATGTTTTGGTACTCTTAAGAGAATATTCTCTCATTAGATAGTGACATGTCACCCATTCCAGTGTCTTGATAACTCAAGAGAGAGTTGCATTTAGTAATGGTACTGTCAGACTCCAGGAGTTTTTCAAACTCCTCATCTTTTCATTTAAGCATCTTTTAATAGATTATTTAATGTTTTTATTTCTACTCATTCTCTTATCTAGCTTAAAAGTTTCTCACTTCTTTGCTAAGATCTTGAGATATCATTACCTTTGACTTAGAAAACCTTTCCAAAATCCTTTTCTTCTCAAACAACTATGGCACACAGTATAAAAGGTCACACATATCTCTACAACAAAGCTTTGGTTATACACCAAAGCACCTGGATATTTCTGGTCGACATAAAGTTCAACTCAGCCAACAGCCAGAGGCATTTTTAAGAGGTTCAGAAAGAAACATGAGTTACCTTGATTGTGATAAAAAATGCGAGTTCTTGTGTAGACTTGGAGAACAGAGCCAGCTTCATGCTAGCTTGAGATGGAGTGTGAGGGCGATTCCCCTTGCAGCACTTCTGCCTTCACGGTGCATCTGTGCAGGGATTTCAATGATTTCCTACAAAGGCAAAAACATAAATAAAACACCCTCTGGGCCATGGCATCCATCATCCCCCAGGCACATCCTGACAGCCTGGGCTTTTGGGTGGGAATACACTGAGGAATACAGGACACATGACTGCATCCTGTGTTGGAGGGCATTGGACATGTGTAAACGCTCAAAACCCAGCCACCCTGGCTGGCTAATAGCACCCTTACTGCTGACCAGCATCATCTTTAACTTTCTGGCTGCTGATGCTGGGAGGGACACAAGTCCTAGTCTCCTCCATGAGAACACCATCTAAGGCTTAGGGTGTGCAGCTGCCTGTTGCTTTCTGCCATCCAGGGTTCCAGGGTGAATCTTTTCTGTGCACATTGTCCTTCAGACTCTGACTGCTTCCCTGATGAATCCTTGAAACCCCATTCTCTGCAAATTTCAGTAACAAACTGTTAAACAGGTACCAGCACAACTGAAGCAGAACACATAGAATGAAATTCAGGATGCGTGGCCCCTAGATGGACAGATTTGAGAGTAAAACGATGCTGTCACTAAATGCACGAGCAAACTGATTCCTCAAGTCTCCTTCATTTCACAACATCTCAGGAGTCACAGGGGTCTTGTTATAGCTATGAGAGCATCATTTCTCTAATAATTTCTACATTCTGACCAACAGCCAGATCAGCACCCTGTGGTTATACTGGGAGTGACTACAGTGTAGCGGCCAGCCCCACTCTTCAAATCTGATAACCTAATTTCCACTGTGAGCTCTGCCACAGACAATGGCAGGTCACACTCTTCTATCTGTAATTTTCTTCCTATTTTCTTCCAGTGAAACACAAGTCTAAGGTGCAAGACACTTTTTAATGTTGCATATTTACAGATTCTTAGCAAGATAGTTTGTGTTTGGGTTTTGGGGGGATTTTGGGGGTTTTTTTTTATTTGTTTTGAGTTTTTTGTTGTTGTTGCTGTTATTACATCAGGTGTATGGTTTTGGTAAAGGTACTGATCAGTCTTGGGCAAAAGACAGTTCCCTGAAAAAACACAAGAGTAGCTTTCTGCAGAACTGTCACCGGCTTACATGTATTTGCTGTTCTCACGCATTCAAAGTGTGCTGAAGTGGCTCTGCACAAAGCTCTTATCCACTCTGAGGTATTTCAGCTACCTTTGTCAAGTAAATGCGAGATACCAGCCAAAATGGAACCAGAGTAAAGAAAACTCTTTCTGTTAAGCAACATGGATTGGCAGTAATTACGCTGCAACCTTATGACATGGTATCAATTACATCACAACACCCTAGCAAATATGGTAGATAATCAAATATCAGATATCATTTGATAATGCAGGAGATAATCCTCTATCAGTCTTGCCATAACCCATTATCATCACTCACGTCAGACTCCCTGGCACTTCAGGATATCCCATTGACTTTTTTCAAGTACTGACTTGATGTTAGTTATCTGTTCCCACAGACTTTTTCCAGCGTTTCATGATTTGTTAAAAATAGCAGACAAACAAATCCACAAGGTTAGCAGCTCTGAGAGATTCCTGGCCATTTTTTAACGATCTGAAGATGCAAACTGTGTGGTCCTGCTGATTCAGAAATGGGTAGCAGTTGCTCTTTAACATCCTCCCCAGTTACAGATGGAATAGAAAGAGTTTAATTGTTACAGTAAGACATGAATAAATCATCCTGTTTCTTTCCACAAAGTGTGAGTATACATTAAGGGCTTCCAACCTCTCTGTATCCCAATATGCTTGGTCTTTGCTAAGAGCAACCCAGTCACACTGCTGGGGTTTTATTTATTTACAGAGAATCCCTCCTCACTCTGCTTAAGCCTATTGCCCATTCCTTTATGTTGACACACGGAGCTCCTCTTATCTCCTGCTTTGATTTCCCAGCTGTGGATTTGCGCACTTGCCTATCTTCTACTTTTGCCTTTTTCTAGTGATGCTTTTTTCTTCCCTCCTAAATCCAGGTGGAGATTCTGTTTTGCTTTCAAATCAAATACACCTTCTGTCTCTGTAGTATTTGTAGTAGAGATTAAAAAAAAATAGTAGAAAAAGATGCATAGTCATGCCTTGGGTTTTAGCTATAAATATAGTTTTGTATTAACTGTGATGATGAGCTCTGCTGAGACTAACAAAGCTGTCCTGACAAGACCTTCAGGGACCAGACTCCCCTCTAGCCTTTGCAAGGCAGCTGTGCTTTCACCTTGAGCCCTCCCATCTCTATCTGATCCATTCATGCTTCCACTAGGCTTGTGTGGCCAGAGGGTGAGATGGGTCAAGGAACTGGACCAGATGGAGGAGAAAAACAAGCAAAAAAACCCAAATCTACACTTTCTTAACATTTGTTTATTTTTTTTCCCTTTTCTCAGAATAATTTTGCTGTTTATCAGCACCAGCGGGTTTGATAGCACAATGGGAGAGGCAGGACCGGAGGAAGAGGAAACACTGGTGATGGGAAGCAAGGTGTGTGTGACCCTCACCTACCCAGTTCCATCACAGGAGCCCTCACTCACATGGCTTGAACCATGGTGGGAGCAAGTTCTGTGGATGCAAGTCTCAGAATCACAGAGAAACAGGAATTAACATTATTTTTAAATGAAGAAAAGGTTTATTAATGTTCTGTAAAATATTCTTTAGAACTTTGTGAGAGGGAGGGGATTGTTTGTTTGTTTGATGGGGTTTATTTTCATATTGAAGGAGTTCAGTGTATAAATGCATGTATTTTCCCAGGTAACTAACTTTTCAAGGCCAGTTGAATGGGGCTTTGAGCAACATGGTCTAGTGGAAAGTGTTCCTGCCCATGGCAGGAGGGTTGGAACTGCATGATCTTTAAGATCCCATCCAACCCAAACCATCCTGTGGTTCTACGATTATTGCATTTGATATCTATGATAACAAAAGACAAATGGGACAGGAAAAGGCTGGAAACTGGAGCCTGAGGAGAATTCTCTCAAATTTAAAGAAAGGAAGTCTTAGGAAGAAAGTTTTCAATTCTAAATGCAGTTTCACAGAAGTAATGGCAGTATCTTTTGCATTCAAAAAGACAGGCAAATACCTCCAACTGAAAGCTAAACATAGTTTGGCTGGGACTAGAAACATCTTCCTTTGGCTTTGCCTGTGGACAAAGGCAGGAGTTGCACACTGTGCAGGGCTCTGTGAGTCCCTGGTTGACACACAATGCCCAGTGCTTTCCTTCTGGTTTCCTGGGGACCAAGATATGGTAAAACCAATATCAGTAAAACATGATAACCATTTAGGGAAAAGGCAGCAAGCCACTGCATGTGTCCCCATGTTTACAGCCCTCACCATGCCCCTTGCTAAGATGTCGTTTGCACAGCTGGGATGCCCAAGTCAGTGTTCCTGAGCAAAGCAGGACCAGGCAGATCCAGCAAGGAGGAACTGGGGCTCCAGCGTTCAATCAGTGGAACTCCATCTGGTAGTATGCCAAAATTCAAATTCATTTATTGCATATCTCCAGGTAAGGGTTGTGTTAAATTGCTCTTCTTTGCAAACAAATATAAAAGCATGCGTCTAGATTCTTGGTTGAGAAGCATATATATAGAAATTCAGGTGTACGTAATAAGATGTGAGATTAATTTTTTGGCATTGTTAATCAGAAAGCAAACTCTATAGATTATGATGTTTTGGAAGCACCTCTCTTTCCTGTTGGCAAACGGAAAGACAAAGCAGCTGGAGACAGCAGAAATCAAACCAGCTTATTCACCTCCATTAACACTTGGCTGAGCTTCAGACAAGGATCTGGAGCCATCAAACCTCCATCTGCAAAAGCCCTGACCAACCCACATAGACCAAGCCCACCCAGCTCTAGTCTTCTCGCACTTCCAGCACTAAAAGCACCCGAATGGTCCTTGAAAAAGCCTCCCAGAATACGTGCCAGGTCTGCTTCCGGTGTGGGAGTCACGATGTGAGGGAGGGGAGCTGCTGATGAGACAGCTCCTGTGAGAACACAGCCCAAGCTGTGGGAAGGTTTTCTCACTGTTAGCATGAAATTTAATAAAACCTGAAACATCTCAGTATTATCATTTGTGTGACAAGTTGACTTGTCCTGAACAGCTGAGAAAAATTTCCTCCCGTGAAGATATCTCAAATCAATGGGATTTTTTTTTTCTCATTTTAAATTTAAGAGTGAAAGAAGGGACAAAAATATGACATACCTTACTATTTCCCTGTTTCTTATACCCTACGACCAAGTCCTCAATCTGAAATCCCATTATTACCCCCAAGTTAGTATTTTGATTACGGAAGACATCTTGCAGAATAGAAAATTAACATTGTGGACTTGCAAGAAATAAGAAATAAGAATCTAATGCAAGGGATAAATGAATACAAAGCACCATGGTTTCACTGGCAAGTAAGAATCCCATGACAAACCCTGGAGAAATCGGAAAAAGCTTTTCTGAGAAATAGTCACATAAGAAACTTCCCAGATTTCCTTCAGTTAAAAGCTAACAATCTGCTTCTCCAATTATAGAAAAAAAACCAAACCCAAAGCCCAAACAAAAGAAAATAAAACCCCCGAACCAACCTATAAGCAAGAAAATATTTTATATTCATGTTTTGTTTTCAGGCTAAAAACAAACGAGAACAAAAAAATAAAAGGTAGATGAGATGTACCTACCCCTAGGATCAGTAATTTTATTTTAAGCCTCTGAATACCATAAAGCAGAAAAAAAGTCTCTTTCATTTTCAGATAATTTCTAATTAATAAAATTACATTTATTACTTGCCATTAAAAATGTAACCTCAGGACATGAGCAACAATAGAGATATTCAGTCTGAGGTTTACTTATCAAAATTATTTTCATTTCTTTTTTCCCAAGTAATCTGTATATGAAAATTCATTTCTTGGAGCTATAGTACCCTGTTCTATGAAAATAGTGTTTTCTAATTAAATTAATCTAACAAAGGAAAAAAAAGTATGTTAGAATGCTTCACATCTGAGAATAATGCTAATTGAACTGAATCATCTTTTCTGTAATGGCAGAAGCTCTGATGCAATCTAATTAAAAAGGAATAGGCCCTGTTTAATTATTTTATTTAATCATACCAAGGACAATTATCTGGTTGGCACTTCCCAAAGATTTGGTCCACACTGCTAATGCTGGGGAAATAAATATAAATGGCACATTGATCACAGCCCTAAGAGATAAATGAGGCATTACCGCCTTTACAGCCCCCTGCTCAAGAGCAGAGCGCCATCTCCATGCCTCAGCCTCTTGAACCATGTTGTGGTTTAAGCCCAGTCGGCAACCCAGAAGCATGCAGCCGCTCGCTCACTCCCCCCCTGCTTCCTCCCCCAGCTCCCGTAGGGATGAGGAGGAGAATGGAAAGAATGTAACTGCCATGGACTGAGATAAGAACAGCCCAGTAACTAAGGTATAACACAAACCACTGCTGCTGCCACCAATAATAACGGTGATAAGGGAAATAACAAGGGAAGAGAATACAACCACTCACCACCCACCGATCGATACCCTGCCTGACTCAAAGCAGTGATTTAACTCTTCTGGGTGACTGCCCCAGTTTATATAGTGAGCATGACGTGCTATGGTATGGAATACCTCTCTGGTCAGTTTGGGTCAGGTGTCCTGTCTCTGCTTCCTCCCGGCTTCCCCTCCTCCCTGGCAGAGCACGAGGCTCAGAAAGTCCTTGGTCAGACTAAACATTACTGAGCAGCAACTAAAAACATCGGTGTTATCAGCGCTGTTCCCATGCTGAAAGTCAAAACCACAGCACTGCACCAGCTACTAAGAAGGAGAAAAATGACTGCTACTGCTGAACAGCGTTTATTATTTTTTTTCTAAATGTGGTTTATAATGCCCTTCCCACAGACTGTGAGACATGAATCCTCTCTTCTCCTCTTTTCCTGGACACTACAAGTTCATAGAATCACAGAAGAGACCTTAAAGATCATCCAGTTCCAAACTCCCTGCCATAGGCAGGGACAGCTTCCCTACACCAGGTAGCTCCAAGCCCCACCCAACCTTGCCTTGAACACTGCCAGGGATGAGGCAGCCACAGCTTCTCTGGGCAGCCTTTGGCAGGGCCTCACCACCCTTATTGTCAAAAATTTCTCCCTGATATCTGTCTAAACCAACCCTCTTTTAGTTTAAAACCATTACTCCTGGCCTATCACTATAGTCCCTACTCAAAACTTCCTACACAGGTTAATCTGTCTTGGATAGAAACAGTCACTAGAAAATTGTTTGCAAGCAAGCAAACCACCTGCTGTTTTTCCAAAGAACATTTCCCGCTGTGTCTGGAGAAGGTTGGTGGGAAGCAGGACATCCATCAATGTCAAGCTAGTGGTTGGTGTATATCAGCTATAATAGCAAAGGGTGCTAATTTGAGTTTTTGCCCAAGACCCCTTCCACAGAGATGGGTTACAAGCACCAAGACCGGGCAGTAGGGCAAGATCACAGCTATTGATGTTAGCTGCTGTAAAGGCCCCCAGCCAGTGCCACTGTCATTGGAGCAGGACACTATCCTCAGAATAGATTCCAGAAGGACTTGCCAGTTTTTCTATTGGGCAGCATAAGAAACAGACATCAATAATACTACATATTAAATCAGAAAATATTTACACTTAAGCAGACATTTATATTAATTTGACAGTATCAAGTAAATTGTATTTGAAATGTCAGCCTCTGTATTATATTCATTGGAGGTTAAAGTCTCTGGTGCCTGTATAGCTACCTGAGTATTAATCTCAGTAGTATGGGTTTCCAACTTGAAAAAAGTACTTTAATGCTATCGAGATGCCTGAGATTTCTATTCTACATGGGAAAATTACTGAAAAAAATATTTGCTTCAACACATCTCCCTATTTGAACAAATTCTTATAGCAAGTTTATCTTAAAAATGTCAGAAATACATATAGATAACTTATGACTAGATTATGTAAATGACTTGGTATAATGATTTAGGCATTAATCAGTTTGGTGGGCTCGGTTTTTTTGCATGCAAATGCAGAAGTCCTGAATACAGCAAAGCAACTTGGGACCCTGAAAAATAAGCAAATACAGAGAGATTCTGCCTTCCTTGCAGACTTTAGTCCTCATTTCTTCCAGTTCTTTACTCTTTAAGGCAAAGAGACACAGTTGAAACTTGGGGCTTCCTTACCTCAGTTACAGGCATTTCCTGCAGGAAAGATTAACCCTGTTATTAGATTTTACTGTAGAAAACAAAATGTTGCTTTCCTGATTTCTACAGTGCAGTGGCTCAGTACAACAGCAGAAAAACTCTGCAGCACAGCATAGTTTATGTGGATTTAAAATTGGCTGATAAGTCTCAGTGGCACTGTGACTTTGGGGTTTGTGTACTAGTGCATCACTAATAGGGTACCAAAGAACTGGTCTGCAGCCCAGCTTATTAAGGATTTTGATCCATGGCCTGGGAAGAAACAAACCCGTGTTGTTTATGAAGCCTGCGGATGGCACAGAGTCTGTGGGGATGCAGATGGCGATGATGAGACAACAGAGGTCTCAGCTTGTTGGTCAGCTTGGCACATGCGAATCACTAATCTAAAGGTAAGGTCAATTATAAAAGCCAAGGTTCAAGAACAAAGTACTGAGGACACTCTTGGAGGTGGAGGATTTTAGTGTGAGCACCATGGCTCCAAGCATGATTTTGAGGTGAACATTAACAGTGACTTCCAACCAACACCTTGGCCACAAAAACTGATGCAATTTTGTGAGTACAGAGAGAGAGACAAACAGAGAGCTGAGAGGGAAGTTTCTTCATTCCTCACTGCTGCAGGGTATCAGGTACTCTTCTGTGCTTGTAAGTCAAGAAGGACATCTATATAGTGAAAAGGGTCCCTAGGATCATATGTAGGGAGGTCCATGCGCTTAGCCAGAGGAGGAGGAGGCTGAAACAAATATAAAATGAAATATAATTCTTTGTAAATAAGTAGAATCAGTTCTGCTTTGTGATTAAGTAACAATGAGCTTGGTAGCTTTGCAACAATAGCAATGGGTAAGAGCTTTGTGGTAAATGACAGTGAAGAAGTATCCTAGGTAAATGTTTTACAATAACCAGCTAGAACCAAACTAGTGTTTGCTTGCATGACAACTGGACTTTCCAAACCTAAAGTTCAACCAAAGAACAAAGTGAGGAAGAAGATGATGAGGAAGAAATGACCACCAGGTGTCCCAAAGACCACTACCACATGATTGTGCATATGCTGGAGGAATTTTCTAGAAGAATGATGTCATGTATATGTAGCTTTATAAATATGCATGTAATGTAATGAATGTGTATGTTTGATGACTATATTATCATGGCTTGTTTGGTGCTCAAGTGAGGCACACTATCCCCCGTGTCTCCTGGCACTGCAGTAAAGAATACCTGCTTGCCAACTTAAACTTTGTTGATGAGTTCTTAGAGTTTTTCTATGAATCAGGCTGAACAGGGCTTGTGGCAACATTCAGACGCCTTGTCTTCAGTAGGAAAGGAAAAAGACTCTTTTTTCTTTCCTTTTTTTTTTTTTTTTGCCTTAATAAATTTGTCACCTTAAAACCTATGATTATTGTTTAAAGTCAATGTAAATGGTAATCCAAACATCAAAACTGAACTTCCTTTCTTAAGAGGCATCCTCTAGTTAAAAATTAACTCAGGGAAGTTTTATGGCTGGTATCAAACTGAAATTCCTTCTGGCTTTGTAATTGACTGATCTGCTCTGTGTTGAGCTACAGGATCAAATTTTTTAACTCCATGCAATAAAAATTGAAGGCTATTTAAATGGAAAAGGGAATCACAATTTTTCTGCTTTGTGTTATATAAGCAAGGTTTTAAATGAAATTACTGTTCCTGGAGATGAAAGAACTTAAAATCTGCTCATGCTTTTTACCCTAAGGTTTAAAAAGCAAATAAATACGTAAACAAATAAATCAAAAATATTAAATCTCATCTAATCTGCTTTAACCAGAAAATCTAAAAAGAAGCTTTCTTATTCTGCAGCTGAAAGAGTTGGGCATGCAAATTTTTCCCAAGGAAAGCATTTCTTCTCAGATAAGTGTTCAGAATCTGAATTAAATTAGTGTTAACAGAGCCAGCTTCCTTTTTTAGATGTGGATTATGAACTTTACTGCCTTAGATGCCCCTTACTTGTTTCTTGTGATACTAAGCCACTAATTTCTCATCCTTTTGGAGAAGTCCTCTATGAAAAGTCATGAAAATTTGAGAGTGGCAATGCTGTGGCCAGTTTCTCTTTATATACCACAGAAGAGAAATGAAACCCTCTCTTTCCTTCCTTAGTCCCTCACACACATGGCTGGAGACTAAACACAGGAGACTTTATATGTCTTCTCTAAAATGTTAATCTTTTGATGTACACAGGAGCAGTCAGTCTGACCTTTACTCTTACTATTTATATTAGTTCTTGTGTCTGCATTTTTATGGAAGAAAACTTGTCAAGTGTTTCAGTCTAAGAATAAAGCAGCCTTTTAAACTGTTTTATGCTTTTGTGTTTCCATAACCAGAAGCTGCCAGTGTAAATACCAACCATAAATATTCATGAGCTGCACTTTTTTCCTTCTCCAGTAAGTTCTGCTAAAAGCATGGAGAAGGAGTGTGATTAACACCAAGTTAATTGTGCTAGCCTGCTTGATCATGGAGGACACAGACCTACAGAAGCCAAAGGACAGAGCCATGTGGCTGTAACTTTGCAATTAGCTTTATCCTCCTCTGTGTAGGACGCATACAGTTGTCTCTGACTTGACCAGTTGCCTGTGAAAATAACCCTGAAGTCTTTACTGCTGCAGCTTTTTTCTAATCTTACTGTGGTGTCTGAAGCATGACAAAGCTCACTCCATTTGTGTCCTCCTTTTAAAGCCCTGCCCAACCTTTAGTCAGCCTTACTGCAGCCCCTCCTGCCTTTCATTAGGCCCTGAAGATGTGCTGCTCCAATCTCCTCATCTCCTCTCAGTCCTCCACTGACAAGTGGTGCCACTCCAGCTTACCTTCAGTCATTTTCCCCTCCTCATACACATGATGAACACCTTTTTCCTTCACCTGACTGCATCCTACTGGAGGTAGATTTCACTACTGTCTCCTTTTTCTGTATGAATAAAACACATTATTTCCTTTTTCCTTTTTGAGGACTATTTCTCCCCAACAAGCTTCTCCAAGTCTTCCCAACAAGCCAAACTCTGTTTAGTACCTTTAGATTTTCCCCCTTTGCAAGTCCACGAAAGCAGGTAGTTTAAATGACTGGCTCCTTCTAACAGAGTGAGAACACATGAACTCACATGATGTTCTCATTCAACCCAAAGGCATACTGAAAAAACACACCCTATCCTTTCATTACATAAACCTCAGCATGTTCTTCTGAACTTTTCTCAATCTTATTTGCCCAAGCCTCATTCACCTGGGGATGCCTACTGCCTTTATGGAAGATCCCCCCTCCCTATCAGCTACCCTTGTCACTCATTTGCCCTTCAATTCCTTAACTCCCAGTGTGAATGTTTTGGCTCAAGTGGAGATGAATAAATGCTGTCACAGTATTTGGAAACAGACACGGATTATTTCCCAACTGAGAGCTTCTCTGTGCTTTTTCACAAGGTCTGTTGCATTTACTATTCTGATCCTGTTTGTTTCCCCTGTTGAGAGAAGCCTCCTCTTAATTTACTATCTGGTCAGGCTAGACCAGTCCACACCTAGGCAATTTCCTTTCATGTTTTTTTCTTACAGATGACAAGCCAGCAGGAAGGGCAAAATTCTCATGGAAGCAAAAAAAAAACCTGTCACAGTCACTGTTCTTTCCTTTATAGGAGTATCTACTGCTCCAGGTTCACATAAAACCAACTGCATCTGAGCATTGTGCTTTAATTGCCTTACAGCTGTACTATGTGGCACTGCAAGAAGGCTCATATTTTGTACTCCCAGTATTTTCTTTCATTACGATTTTGCACTTTATGACATTGTGTTCAGTGCTTTGCTTTTAAATCTTCTCAGTAGGCTGGTTGAGCTCCCTGGGGGATGGATGTGTGTGTCCACTGCAGCCCACACAAAGATGAGCTGGTGGAGAAGGAAACTTTTCCCACAGTATGAATTCTAGATATTGTTAGAAAACCCTTACTTATCCAGGTATTAAAATTCTACAATTTAAAAGTGAATTCCAAATTAGAAAAATATGAAAATACAATTTCAATAATTGTCAGACATGGTTTCAGTACACTTTGATTACTGAGTTACTAGGTTCTCAGAAAACATCACCTTTCTGAAGCTTCTTTGACCTTCAAATACACATGAAGAGATACAAGACTGGTATTTCACTTTGGCGTTCAAAGAACCACATGATGGAAAATGATTAATTTCTATGAAAACCTTGTCTTATTTGGCGATCAGCAGGATGAAATAAAAATTCAAATAGAAAAATAGACTATTATATACTATAGACAATCTTCACATAGTATGTACATGGCACAATATTCATAAAATTATGTAGTAAGTGTTTTCTCATCACATGGAGTTTTGGATGATGGAGATAAAGCAATTCAAGCAGCAACTATGCACTCTGGCATAAACAAGTTAAAATAATTTGCCTTTGTGCTACTACAAAACATGAGCATTGAATAGAAAATTATATTAAAAATTTATATAGTATTTCCTTGCTAAGCTTTACACGCATTATAATCATATCATGAGATCCATTCTGATAACATTGTAATACAAAATAGCTGTGATGACTCATCTGGCATACCAAAAAGCAGAAAACGTGTGGCGCTGTATGGTTATTGCAATGTTTATAAGTTGTTGCTTCCCATCACAAATGGAAGCAGTGCTTTCAGAATAAAAGCAGTCACTGGAACATAAGATGTAATTTCCAGGGCCGTTGCTTTAGGTGGACTTCCACTAAAATATTAATGATTTGAGTGTTAACAGCTTAAATTAATTGCCTTCGATAATTAATCTGCCCTGTGGAATCCAGCTAATTTATAAACATGGGATTTATTGGATATGCCCCCTTAGTTTGCATGGTAGGGTTTGTTTGACAGTCAAGAATACAAAAACAGTACTTGTCATACAGAAAAATCAATATTCAGTATAATGTGTCTGCTGTCTGATCACCTTTAAACCCACTGCAGAACTCCTTCACAATTTATAACCCAGTCATATTAATTTCTTAATTCTGACTATGCTATTTATCATTTACTCCCACAGCACAAGCCTTAGTCTCATTAGCAGCTGAAAGGCTGTGAATAAGGTGTGGGGAAGCTGAATCTGGGAGCAAGTGGTGGGATGGGGCTGGCACCTCATCAGTCTGTGGAGCCTGGAGTCGAGTCCAGGCTAAACTCACTTCCCAGCCACATGTGTGCATTCAGAACTGGTTAGTAGGGCAAGGCAGTTTCTAAACACACTAGATAGACAGGAGAAGCAGCTGGTGTCTAGGGAGAGCTATCTATTGCTGCTGAGACCTCTGGTTTGCAGCAGGACAGCACTCATTCCTGAAGACAAAATGAGTAATTGACTGAAGACAGCATCAAGCTTTCAGGTACCTCATCCTTTCCTGAGAACTTGCACAGACTGACAGCACATGGCTAGTATAAGTCTAGGCAGACATTTTGCGAACATTAATTAATAAAAATGGTTATCTGTGTCAAAACATTTCCAAATAAAAGGTCTTACAAAATCTAATAGGAAAACAAAGGTTGATTTTGCCCAGATTTTTTGATGAAATTTGTCCTAGGTTTAACAAGCTGTTTTGTTGTCAAAAAGAAAGCGAATACAGAGAAACTATAGAGATTTCACCTGGATGGTAAGGCACCGAGATCATGTCTCCTATGATGTGGGGGCTGTGTATCTAATAGAAGCCTACCGCCACTTGAAGGTTAGCTGCAAAGCCAAATCCCCCTTGTTAGGATCAGGAGCTGTTGCCATGAGGTGCAATCTGAGAGGCTTTAAGCAAAATGCTATGGTGGAGAGCTGTGGCAGAGGCACCCAAAGCTGGTGTGGTCTCCATTCTTGGAGACTCTCAAGCTCATCTAGGCAGTCGTATTTGACTTGCTCTGGTGCTTCATGGTGGGACTTTGGTGGTATGACTTCCAGTAGCCCCTTCCAAACAGCATTTCTAAGATTCACATGACTGCTGTTAGTTCCAGACATATGAGTTTTCCAAATTATTCTGTTCTACATAAGTTGTATCTCACAACATTGAGTTTTATTTGCTGTCATCTTGTTGATCACCTTGCTTCATTAGGGTCCCTTTAGACCGGAGAATTGCAGCTTTTGCTGATCTAAATAACTCTATCATCTGCAAATATACGACATCAGTAATCATTCCCTTTCCCGCATCTTTAATTAGCATGACAGACATCAACAGTCCCTATGTAAAAATCTCTGGACACCCTACTGTTAACCTTTTGCCACAGTCAAATGGCCATTTATTCCTACTCTGTGTTCTGGTAGTTGGCTGAAGACATTTTGAAAGCCCAAATAAATTATGTCAGATGGTGCTCCTTTGTGCCTGCTCGCTCAAGTGAAAAATAGACTGGTATTTCCATGTAGAACAATGACACTACACAGCAGAAATTACACCACCACAGCTCTCGGGGGAGGCTGCAAATATGCCTGGTGCTGATGGCTACAGTGCATTCATCTGCTGGATTTCAAAAGCTTTTTGGATGTCTTCCTTACTCCTCTCCTATTACTATCCTCATTCTGCATGTCACTGACTGGGAAAACAAGTTCAAAATAAATCTGTGTTATTAACAAAGAGGAAAACACTCATTAAAAGTGCTATTTATATGCCTATGGAGACTGTTCTTGGAAATTCTCCATCAGCCACAGCTACATTCAGTCACCCAGACAATGGAGAAACCAAACACCTCCTTAATATTATTTACACATGGGCCACACTTCTGGTGCTAATACAGAATCTCTTTTTCTGTACTGAGGAGAAGAAATGGAGGAAGAAATGGGATCCTGCATGGAGTCTTGACAGACCTAGGACAATCACCTCAGCCAAGTTCCTCAGAATGTCTTTGGTGTCTTGCTGGCTGAAATCACCTTAAAATAGGCAACCCTAAACTCTCCAACCACCTGAGAAGTCTTATCAAAATAAAATTGTTTATCTGTACAATAAGGAGGATATTTTCTCGTAGGAAGGCTGAGAAAACCCAACAAGCACTGCAACATGCTCTGATGCTGCAGTAAGATAACTCAGGTTATTTAGAAGTTGGGCTCCCCATTATGGAGGATCAGAACCATTGTATCATCTTCAGCAATGACTGGTTCAACTACCTTTACAAAAGCTGTGCAATACCCTCAAAGTATCCCTGCCTTCAACTGGAAAGGTGCAAGGACTAACACAGCCCTCTTCCCCCAAGCAGGGAAGCAAGACTGGGAGCAGTGGCACCAATGCTGAGACATCACAGAAGGGAGAAACAGGGATGAGGAGTAAACACACGTCCAGTGCAGGCAATTCACATGCTGAAGGGGCAAGCTATAACTGGGATGTAGCAATGTCCACCACTGAACAGCAAGGAATAGAGTCTGCACTGTGCTGAATAAATCACTTGTAATTAATCCAGTGACCAGCTTCAGTTCCAAAGCTTGCTTATATCCATCATGACCTAGTTATCAGAAAGGGAAGAACAAACTTACTCTGAAAAATATGCTCCAATTAAGTGCTTGTAGCTGGTTGAGGGTTGGCTCGTATTTTAGTTCTACTGAACTGTGAGACTGCCAGTAGAAGCCTTTTGAACTAGTCAATGATTATTTTAACAATTAAACTTTTTTTAAAAATTATTTATCAAAAAAAACAGCAATTTTAACTTTTTTGGATTCACTGAACCAGCATGCTATAATATGTCATATAACTAAAATAGCCATTAAGACTTTTACTGGATCAAATCTCTGAGACATCTGAACTTTTGGACACTTCAGTTACCCAGACATCTTAAAATTACCTATTATTAGCTGCCTGAATTCATGGGCTTTCTGAACAGTTTTTTGAATAGCAGATTTAATACTAAATAGATCTAACATTAATAGCTTCACTTCTTATTTTAAATATGAGAAATAATACAGCCATAATTCTTCTGGTGGTGTGCCTTGCCAGTTTAATTGATTCCTCACTGGTAGAAGTGTAACAAATACAACATTTTTTTTGTTTTCTGTAAACAGTTGTGCTTAAGACAGACTGTAAGAAAATCAGTAGATACTTCCAAACCATTATTTTCCTATTATGTTTAGATGGATATGAACATACATCTCAACAAAAAGGCAATTCATAAATTGTTTTTGCAGATATGCCACAGTCTATGGCTTTTATTTTTGCCTTGCACAGTTAAAGGTTATATCCCACATGATGTACACCAGAAATGGAGAAAATCTTCCCAGCCTGTGCCACATACATGCAAAGTACTTTATGAATAACAACAGTGTGAATATTGATGAGAGTGATAGGCATGGACAGTATGAACCAAACAACAAGAATTACATCAAACGATGGATAGATCAACTCAAGGATTATCTGGACATAGCAAGTCACAGCAATAAACACTCAGACATCCACAGGTTGTTTTCCCAGGGAAGCTACATTAGGCATAGCAGTTCAGATTTTGGCTCAATTCTTCATTAGGTGACAGAGCCTCAGTAAGAATAAAACTCCCAAAGCTACAGGAATTCATTTTCAGCATGCTCAAGGAAAATTTCTCACAAATGGTGACAGTGTGGCTTTTTCAGCTTAAAAATACATCCAGCAGGAAAGTCTCCGCCAACTTTCTGCTCTGGAAATACCAGAGATTTGAGACCAGTGCTGCAAGAACACTGTGCTAGAGTCAACGAGCATACCAAGCCTGCACAACCTTTTTCAGTGAGAGAGAGGAAAACACCTTCCAATTCTAAATATTAAAATGGTACAACCAATAGAAAATATATAGTAGTTCTAATTGGTGTCTCAAGGTGGGTGCTAGTTTCACATGGTTTCTCGCTATACTTAATGACAACGTACACCTTCCACTTCTGAAGGCAAGGCAGAAACAGAGAAGTGCTGGGCATAGAGTTTTGTTCACAGTGTTGTGAACATGCATTTGACTTTAGTGCAATTATCTGGGGAGTACATGCTCTTCCCTAGGCCAGCAGGGTATGAAATTTGTAGTTAAGAATTCTTTGAATGACCAGCTGATTGATTTTTGGGTTTCTGCACTGCTGCGTAGTGACTGATCTAAATCTCGCCTTTTATTAACCTGTCTTTCTAGTTCCTGCTTAACGAAGCAAGAGAATGAAGTGAGCAAGGGAAACAAAAGACTCAGTCAACTTAAAGCACAGCAGCTCTAGAGGCTTCCGGAAAGGTCAGCATGATTCCAGCTGCACTTACTGGCAGCCCTGGCTGCAATTAGAGGGGAGAGCAAACACAGCTCTGCTGTTCTGGCTGCCAGCACAAGCTCGTTAGAAATAACGACACCAGGATCCTGGTGTCAGGCCACCTGACAAGTGTGGATTTAGGTGCCATTATTAAATTATATTTAAATTTAACAAGTACTGAGGGTTTTGATGGCTGGAAAGATTCATGTTCCTGTTAGCTGACTGCTCTTGACATGCTCATTTGTGGGAAAAAATCAGGAGAAAATGCTGTAATAAAGTATATGCTTTCCACTTGATTTTAACAAAGGAAGTTAAACCCAAACAAAAAGAGCATTCTGACTCTTACAGACTTTACTTATAGACATATCTAACTTTAGTACATCAGTATATACCTGGAAGTATTCAAAAGGGAAAAGACTGTTAAGAAAAAAAAAAAAAAAAGACCAAACCAAACCATGAAGAACCATTAGTCTGAATTTTAAAAGAGTAAAAGGATATTCTACCATTGGCAGACATGAATTACCCAAATAAAAAAGCGAGGTGGGATGATGCTCTAGTTGAAAGTCCACAATCAGCGTCAGATCAAATAACAAGAATTTATTCTGAAATCTTGGAATCTTTCACTCTGACATGCAGGATAAGAAGCAAAGTAATTAACCACAGGACACATACAATCAGTAACAGACATTCTTATAGTAGAAAAAGCCAAATGTAGGGCAGGATAAGCAAGGTTTTCTTCCAGCAAGAAAAGCTTGACTATTAACTACTGATTGTTCGAGATGTTAATGTCATTTGAAAAGACATGACTCTGACTTTTTCTTGCATCTGGTGTACAATCCTCATACATTTATATTGGGCATTTGAGTTCTTGTGGAGCACAGACCACATACAACCATGTATGTTTTCCCAAGGGGTCTACACTGGGCTTACTAGTTTATATTATAAAAAAGAGTTCAGATTTTGGCTCTATTCTTCCATTAGGTGACAGAGCTTCAGTGAAAATAAAACCCCTACACCTAGAGGAATTAATTTTCAGCACACTCAAGGACTATTTCTTACAAATGAACCAAGAGGCAAGTGGGGAAGACAGTGAGCTTTGCAGAGGTCTTCCTCAGCAGAAAATAGTGAGAGAACTCTGCATCTTACATCAATCTCATATTGAACATTTGGCCACAATGGCCGAAAAGGAGATCTTTCCAGCGGTGGAGAGAGAAATGTAATGAATGAAAAGAGAGGTGGTTGGACTCCAGGGAAGAGTTGAATTTAGTAATAGGGAAACTGGAAGTGGCTGCAGAGTAAGGTAAATTCCCCTGATCCTGCAGCCCAATCTGAAGGAGGTAGAACTAAGGCATCAAACCCCCAAGCCCGGGCAGCAGAAAGGGTACTGTTCCGGACCAGCATTTTCCCCTGATTTGTTCCCACAAACGAGTATGGCAGCCAGCATGGTTCTCACAGGAGAACCAGGAAGATTTGTTAGCTTCCTATATAGACAGTTCTCAGTCTTCATGGCAGAGCAGGACAGGAGGTCTCGCAGTGCTGGGAGGTCTCTGCAGCAGGCTGGTGATGAGCTTTGATGGATGTATCAACCCAAAGGGCAGGGACTGCCATGTGGGATATGAAGAGATGACTTGCAGGGGAATAAAAGCTTGAAGAAGAAGCTTGAGAAGAAGGTCAACTATAAAATATGAAATACAAAGAATTTCAGGGTCTAATTACCAGATCTGAATGAAGAGTGCAAAAGAAGAATTAAGAGCCAGTTTTTCTTTTTTTCTTTTTTACTTATTCCACTATGCTTTGCCGAAGGCTTATTCTTAGTGAAACATCAGAGGAAAGCGCAGAAATATGAATATTAACATCATTGGTTAACACATTACTTTTGCAGGAGTCCAAGATGAAAGACAGAAATACAGTTATATGCCTTTATCTTCAGTGCTACCAAGAGCCAGACCCTACATTTTTATCAGGCAAATTTGATTGAGCTACAAAATTCAAACTATTTCAAAGAAATGAAGAAAGTCTGCTACAGTGTACAGCTATACCCTGATAAAGCACCTATTGCTTGTTCACCCATCCCAACACGGGGCTGGCCAGTGATGGTCATCAGGAGGGGTCAGCTGAGGAACAGATAAAGCTGCTGTTCCCCAGTATGCAATGTGTAAACTGGGAGCGCATAGAGTAACTCCTGGGGGGCAGGATTACATACACTGGATTTTGTAATACCATCAGAATGAGTCCCCCAAAATACCACCATTATCATTGTTCTTTCTCTGGGTTCATCTGTCTGCCATAGATGTTTTAATCCCTCTGTTGATTTTCATACGTTTCTCATCAGTCTCAGCTGTATGCTTTAGCAAGTAATCAAGGCTCCTTAAAACAGAGCTAGAAATATGCATTCCCAATTTCACCTTCTCTTTATACCTCCACATTCCCCTGTCCCAATCCCTTCCTCTGTACTTCATAACAAAATGGAAAATAGTGCCAAGCGCTGAACTAACATAGTTAGCATAATCTTGAAGTTATATTGTCATTATTCCACTTACCCAAATAGCTAAGGTGTCGCTGTTCACTCTGATCATAAAATGCGACCCGAACTGAAAAATATGGTGCAATAAATGTCAATCATTTCTCCTCAGAAAATTTCTGATGGTTGTAAGACTTTGCCTATGCTATTCCCACCCACACCCCCCCCTCCCCCCACTTTTCAAACTTAATGCTTCACCTTTCTTTTCTTAAGGAACTTATTTCAGTTAGATATTTGCAGCATCAAGCACTATATACATTTAATTTTGCCAGCCTACTCTGAGATCTGCTGGGAACAAGCCTTTCCACTTCTGATTTAGCAAAGGCATGTTGATAATTTCTTCTCATGCTTTTGCTCTGAGGCTTGAGACGTCTTGGTGTGAGCCCATCCATTGCCATGTACACCAGTACAGGGTTTTTTTTCTTACTAGAAAAAAAGAGCAATTTCGTAATACTCAGTTTTGGCCTTAGGAGAAAGAGAGCTTCTGTGTATGAAACATGCAGAAAGAAGGATTTCTGGAGGGAGGGCAGGTTAAATTATTATGTTATAACAGTACAGAAAGTTGGATGAATTGGTTCAGTGCCATCATTGTCACAGGCAGCGCTGAGGACAATGGGCAGGAGGGTCTCATCCTTCGGGAGGTACCACTGGAATACTGGGACTGCAACGGGAGGGATGGTGACATCCTGCCCAGGGGCAGGTGGGGGCATTTCTGTATGATTTCTATATGTCCAGACAGCTGTGAGCAGGACAGGCTCCAACAGCTCCAGGCAGATGTGCCCAGGGAGAGCCTTTGCAGGACAAGGAAGGCTCATGGGAGATAAGAAACGCATTGGGTATCACACATCACTGACACTTGTCTGAATTGTGCGAGAGCTGTAAATCCTTCAGGAAGATGCAGCTGTCAAACAGCACAGCCAAGGGGAGAATCCTCACCAGCTTCCTTCTTCATATATTTCTGTATTTCCAGCTGCTCACATTTGATTGTGAAAGCACCCCATACACTAATCAAACCTTTGACTATAACTGGCTGAGCATATCTCTTCTTGCTTTTCCATCAAAACTGTATCCTTTCATCATATTCACCACTAAAACCTTGCTTTGTTTTATGATGCACTTTTACAAAATCAGTGCTTATTTATGCATAAGACTCACCCTTACCTAACTACATCCCAGATCCTGTTTGTGTTTCACCTGAAAGACATATCAACCAAATCAAGTTTTTTTGAGGAATTTGTATAAAACTACCTAAGCATAGGCCCAGCTGTATTACCTTTTAACTAAGAAACTACTGCCCTTTCACTTATTTTCTTATTAAAACAAACACTAAAGTGATGTCACTTTGGTATTTAATGCTCTCATAAGGAAAAATCTTAATGTGTTATATACACTGTTGTCCCTATCATGATGCAGGATCTAGCAATCTATTGCCTATCAAATCCCATACTTTTAAAAGATTTTACTGCAAGTCTTTGCTGCTGGAGCACAGGCATTTGACAGAACTTGTCTGCCAGAAGAGAGGCTTTGCAGGGCTTTGGAAAATGACCAATTCCATATATGTTAAAATGTGCCCCTGTGATACAACTGGGTTGTTTCACAGGTGACAATCACTGAATACTACAACAGATTTTTTTTTCTACTGTAGTTTGACTGTGTCACACAGCTAAAACAAGAGTATGATCAAAAAGCTCTTTGAATCCAACAGAAATTAAAGTTGTTATAAATATAGGCATAAGCAGCAGGAAGGCAATACATGCAGCCCGGAATTACATGGTGCATCCAAGAGCACTGTGGTTTTGCATGATACGAGCTGTTGACAGTGATTAACAACCCTACTGAGATCCATCACACAGGCAAGAGTCTTTTCATGAGAGCTGCCCACAAACAGAAAGCTGGAGGGACTGAAACAACCACAGCTCACTTCCTCTGTTAGGATGCAACTGGTTGCTCTTTTGATGGCTTTTGATGTGCAGAAAAATACTACAGTGGTAATTTAAATGCATATTTGTGGCTCAATTTGCAAAAGCACAGTTCCCTTTGAAGGAGTGTGACAAGCAGCAGTGCTGGCGGGCTGTGCCAGTGCTGTGAGGCTCAGCAAGGAAGTGCTCATCAGGACTGAGATAGGCAGTGGGGATCATGAGTGTGCTGAGACCTGCAATGGGGACCCTGGAGGTGCTGGACCCAGGGTAGCCAGCTTATCTCCACCACTGAGATGCTACAACCTGCTGGGAAGGGTTGTCAACCCCACCAGATTCCAGCGCTTGCCCTCTACCATGCCAGCATCCTGGCATTAGAGCCACAATGCCTCTTCCTTCACCAGGCAAGAGTGCCCTGAATACAGCAGGTTGTTTTCGAGACTATTTCCATTTAAGATTTTATTGATGATGAGTTTCACCTTCTTTCTTACCTTTCACTTCTAGAGGTAAAATGAAAATGGGAAGTCAAAGGTCTGAACATATAAAAATAAGTGACTAATAAAGGTGCTTGCATACAGTACAGATCCCCTTTAAGGACTCGCAGGCAATACAAAAAATGTCAGAATGGCCAGGACCTTTAAAGAGGGTGTCTAAAGGTTTTCCTTTTCTCCTGCTCCTTTTTTCCATTTTGCAATTTAGTTTTCCCATTATTTCTCTGCACATGGTGCCACTTACTTTTCAACCTTTTAATCTCCAGTTGTCCTCTGTTTTGAAGAAAAAAAGATATCTTCTACATACTTCTTATCATTCCTTTTTCCCAGCAATTAAAAGCCCACTTGCCTTTCCAGCAGCAGGAGCAGCAGACCCAGCCTCTGCAGCCACCTGCAAAGGTGAGCTTGGAGCAGCACACCTGCAGCAGCAGGCAACACATGGGCACACCAAGAAACACACTTCAGGGCTGGAAAACCACTGCTCGCAGCTGGGGGTTGCTTTTTCACAGGATGGGAAGCCTTGGCCCATCATCCTACAGGAAAGAAATATTTCCATTGCCTTCCTCCGGAGGGAAGCAGGCCTTAGCAGATCATTTCTGCCTTCTGAAAGAGACACATGCCAGCTGTGCCACATATTTGTGAGATACCTATACACACACATCTATTGCATACAAGCATGTTACACACACACACATTTTTCCCAGCAAACACCCCAGCATTGCTCACTTCAGATCAAAAAACTCTTTCAACCCCCTACTAATTGGGCTTATGGCAAATTGGGATCTGCAGAAACCTGCTGGCAAAGTCTTCCCTTGTTTCTTAAAACCCCACATAATTTCTAGTGAAGAACTGCTGATAACAGATAAGCTGGGCCAGTTTACAATAAGCAGTTCTTAGACTGCAACTCCACCTCAAATGTTCTCTATTGCTCCTAGCTCCATCCAGCTGAGTTCACCAATTTTAATCAAATGGAGGAATTCCAACTTAGTTGAGGATGTGGAGGGACACGTTTAAATACCGGTTTGGTTTGGAAGGGTTTTGTTTTTTAATTTCCCCGTCTTTTCCTCAAGCTGCATTAGGGAAGTGCAAAGGACAGAAAAGAGGGAAGTTGCAGAGGTTAACAATTATTTCTTAGTGCTGATAAACTTCTGTCTCTGTTGAAAAAGGAAGGGGCTGGTGACACTCCTAGTTACTTCCACACAACAAGGCAGTGTCCAGATGACTTTCTCTGGGTGCAGGGCAATGCCTGAAAAGCATATCTTCAAGTATTGGTGCTGCAGCACCATCTCTAAAAATGCAAGTTCACTGTCTTATGGATTAAAACACCTTCAGGATATCAGAACCTCTCTCGCTTGCAATAGGTAGAGCAGTACTGTCATGTCCACACAGTGCCACAAAAGGCTTTTTCATGACCCAATGAAGAGCATGTGCAGGGTAGGAATGTACTTTTTTGTACCTTGAAGTGTACTATCAGCATCAGCTATCCCCTTACTTTCACTTTACCCTGTTTTCCTGCCTCACATCTTAGATTGCACATGATGCTAAAACAGAAATTAAGTATTTGCTTATCCATAGCAGGCGCTGATATCCCTAAGAGTTTCTGACAGTCATGCTCTTCATTGATGTATTCATAGGAAATAATGAGTAAAAAAAAAATTCTGTAAAAGCTTGTAAGCTCCTGTGATAGTTTTCCACGTCCATCTGCCAGAGCAACTTCTGGAGCACTAATAAAGACACCCTGAAATGCAGAGTGATCAGGGCACAGTGTTCTTCCTTCTGCCTTTCCTCCAAGCTGAAGGTAGTATTTGGCTTCTCTGTGATATAAAGGAATGTCCTAAAGAGAGTTGCCACCTCAGATATTTCTGAGAGAAAAGATTTCCAGATTGCAAATTATATATATATGTTTTTTTTTCTTTAAAACATCTCAAAAAAGTCATGCTAATGATGTTTACTGCCTAGGAATAAATGTTAATACTTCTTCTCCCACTAGATAGTGCTGACGGCTGGAACAGTGCCTGTTTGTTTTCCAGTTTGGCAAAGTGCACTAAATCAAGCAAAGTTCAGCATGCGCTATTTGAAACAGAGATATTTGCCATTACCTTACTGTGAAATGCAAATACTTTTTTTACTGATGACTGTTTTCTGAAGCTTGCAATAGAAAATGCAGTTTAATGGTTTTATTGATAGCTGACTTTTTTGTCTTTAATAACCCCCAAATGACAAACCCCTTTACCCGTCACTCACAGTCCCCTGCACCAATGCTCAATCCGAGGCAGCAGACATCGGAATGGTTAATGGAAACAGAAAGCTCATGAAAAAGGCTGAGCTACTAGCAAAGTAATTAAGGTTTTTTCTTAATACAGATAAGGTTGCAAGCAGAAATAATTAAAATAAACCTCTTAACCACCCTTGAATTCAGGTGCCTGAATTGTTAATAGTGAGTGTTAATGACAGGTCTGGAGCAGGAAGGGGGAGCTCCAAGCTCAGGGTGATAGGTCTTTAAACAAGGCATTTGGAACATTTTGTGACGGCAGCACCTAGCCGGCACGGGGTAGGTGCATCCTTACCCTATTTACTGTCAGATTATGCTAAGTTGTATGGTGTTTGTCCGTTAGAAATGCTTCAGGCTTGAAATGTGGACTGGCATTATCTGAAGAGTTAAATTAGGTCACCTGGGATGCTGGAGCTGGGTTTTTAACTGGGCATGCCAGGCTGGCACCACAGATCCCTGGACCTGGGAAGAGCCAGGGAGTGGATGAGGGAAGCAAATCCTGGGTCTTGTTACCTGCTTTGTTATTAACTACAGGTTGCAATAAACTCCTAAACAAGGAAAATATTGCTGGTTGAGCACATTTCTTAGGGAAACCACAAGCTTTAACACCCAGACCATACTTCAGAAGCAGTAACTGTGCTCCTGATTGCATTTCTTTACCACTAGCACACCATATCACGCTTGCTAAGCCTGGCTGCACAAAGTCGAGCTTTATCTAGCTTAGGAAAAGATCATACCACTTCTACTTGGCAATATAAGGAGGTGCAACTACTCTTTTTTGCTGCAAAGCCTTGGTATCGTTGAGCTAGGGGAGTGGCTGGATCACCAGAAGGCAAGTAGAGACAAAGCTCTGCTGGAGATGACTGTTGTCCATAGAGGAAAAGGCATGAAAGTGAAGATAGAAACATAGCCTGCTGAAAAATGATGATAGAGTAATCTTAGGAGGTATGCAAGTAACTTGAGAGCTAGAAGAAAATGCACTTAAGACATGGCAGTTTCTTAAAGGAGTGATATTGATGGCATAAACACACAGTCCAAAGGAATGACAGAACGCCACCAGCCCAAAGCGCTGGTGGTTCACAGGCATAAGATGGGAGCACAGAGAAAGCAGAAACCAGTTCAACTGGTACTGAGGGCAAGAACTGAAAAATATAAATAAAAAAAAAAATGGCATGAGCATATATGGAGAAAATCAGGAGGGCCAAGGCACTTACAGGTGTAAATCCAGCTGGGACAATCAGTACCAAGGAAGACAGGCTGAAAAAGTTGGGCTTGTTCAGCCTGAAGAGGAGAAGGCTCTGAGGAGACCTTAAAGCAGTTCCCAGTCTCTAAAAGGGTCAACAAGAAAGCTGGAGAGGGACTTTTGACAAGGGCATGTAGGGACAGGATGAGGTGGAATGGCTTTAAGCTGACAGAGGGCAGGTTACATTTGGCATAAAGGAGTTCTTCCCTATGAGGGTGATGAGGCACTGGCACAAGTTGCCCAGAGAAGCTGCGACTGCCTCATCCCTGGCAGTGTGTTCAAGGCCAGTTTGGGGCTTGGAGCAACGTGGTCTGGTGGAAGGTGTCCCTGGCTGTGGCAGGGGGTTGGAACTAGATGGTCTTTAAGGTCCCTCAAAACACAAATCTTTCTGAGAGTCTATGATATGAATGGACCTGCAGCAGCAAAAGGGTGACCAGAAGAGTGATGAATCAATAAGGAGAAAAGTTTATAGCAAGTAATAATGAAAAACCAGACATTTAATTTTTTTTTTTTATTACTGTTTTGCTTCACTTTTCAGTAAAAGGACAATTGCAATCAGCTATGTAACATTATTAACATTATTGACTCAAGGTTAATAGCTCAGGCTGCAATAGAAAAGAGCCAGGTAGAAAAGTAAAATGTTTTCAGATGAGCTGAGCCTAGTGAAATTTTTCTGAAGTTCTTGGAAAAGTAGAGTAATTTCAGAACTGTCTGTTGCTATCTCCGAAAAATTTTGGAAAAAGAATGAGACTGGAAGACTTAAAAAGGACAAATTGTTGCTTATCCGCCACTTGCTATGTAATGCTCCTTGTGTATATTCAGTTCCTGGAAACAATTAATCAAACCATGTATTTGCAAATTCCCAGAAGATCCTCAGGACATAAGTGACAAGAATGATTCAGTCTAGAATGATTCATGGCAATCCCACTATCCCCCTTTCTCTGACCGTGGATGCCATGCCTGGGGACAGAAAGAAACAACAGATCTTGCAGAACTGAGGTTAGTAAATATTTTAACACTCTTCCCCATGGTAAGAGAGGCTGAGAAACACACTTTTGATAAACCATGTAAAAGTTGGGTGGGTTACCATCACCCAAAATGCAGACCAGAAATCTCAACATCAAAAATAGGAAGACAGAGCTAGTGGGTTCCCCCAGTCTGGTGCTACTCAACATTATCAGCAAATGTCTGGCTGATGAGAGGCAGAGTACATTTACGACTTTTGCAGGTAATTTCTAGCTGGAAAGGTATGCAAGCATGCTGGAAAATAAGATTAGACTTCAAAGTGGTTCTACCATATTAGAAAATTTAAACGAAAATCAGGATGAAATCCAATAAGCAATAATCCTGCCCAGATGAAGGAGAAGTAGCTAGGTAGCATCTTACAGAGAAAGGTCTTGGGGATACATGCAATTACAAACTGGCTCAACAGCATCATTCTGGTACAAACAACAATGGGATGCACAACCAGAGCTAGGCCCCGCGTGATGCATGATTTGTCATTGTTCTTTAGCACCATACTTTCAAGGAAGATGCGGTCCAAACTAGAACCACAGAAGATCAGATGCACAAAAGACTTGACCTATAATGAGAAGCCAAATGAAGTAGTGGTATTTAATTAA
The DNA here is from genome assembly GCA_009867235.2 of Psittacus erithacus. Lineage (NCBI taxonomy): Eukaryota > Metazoa > Chordata > Aves > Psittaciformes > Psittacidae > Psittacus > Psittacus erithacus. The sequence goes on from WYDI02011969.1 coordinate 62,934, forward strand.
AAAGAGAGAGAACAGAGCAGAAATGTGGGGATAGTCTTCAGATACGTAATAAACTGTGGGAACAAAATCAAAGCACAGATTGCTGCCCAGAGATAGTTTGGAGTCTTTTTTGATGGGCTCCGCCTTGGGCATCCTGCTCCAGGTTTTGATGACCACCAAAGCTGCCTCCTACCTCAGTGGTTCTGAGAGACAAAATGTGCCTTATGTCCAGCCATAGGCAAGATAAAAAATACAGAAAATATTGCAGCAAGATAGATCTAGGTTGAATGTTACAGAGAGCAATATAAGCAGCAGAACTGGATTTCTGGGAAAATTTATAAAAGTTACTTTCCTTGCCCCTCAAGAACCAATAAGAAAAGCACCTGCCAGAGAACTGAGATACAGTTCATCAGGCCTTTTGTTGGGTAAATGGACTGTGAGAACTCGGACTTATTTTCTGAGATTAGATTTTTAGGGCACCTTGGGTTCAACAACTAATAATGAAATTCAAGTAGGCAAAGGGTGAGAAACAGGCAGGGAAGACAGATAGAAAATAAATGAACAGGTAACTAATATGAAATCTCCTGCCATTTAATGTCACATTACTAGCTAATTCTGTCTTGGAGAGAGATGTGCTGTAATATACCACCAAAAGAAGAAAAATGCAGCCTGAAAATGAAATTCATGACAGAGAAGAGGGCAGAGAAGATAGATACATTCCAGAACTATCTACCAAGGTTTCTAAAAGCAGTTAGCAATGAAACAGTACATGTAAAAAAAGAAAATTTTCCAGAGACCCCTGATTTGGCAATGTCATGTACTTTACACTAACAGCAGCTAGTTCAATAGCAAACCACAGCAATACTTTGCAGAAAATAATTCCTGTTTCATTAAAACCCTCACACTGAGGTTTCTTGCTGGGGTACAGCTGTAGTACTGCTATATTTCCGAGTTATTCACAGGTTTGTGTTGGCTCTAAGGGTGGCAGTGGGTGCTGTGGCTCCATATGTAAGTGATGCCCATCCTCACCCACAACCCTCCCCACAAACAATTAACACCTTAGAAATTAAATCAGTGACAGGTGGCAAAACTTATTAGTGCCTGTGAGATAAGGAAGGGAGATTTCACTGTCAGGTCTGTTATGGTATTGGCAACTGTTTTCAGACTCATTTGCTTTATATGCAAAATCCCAACCAACCTGCAGCAGTCAATAACACACCAGGGATTTGGAAACACCCATTGTATGTTGCAATGGTAATGACTCAAAAAAAAAAATCAGGTCTCAGAAACAATTAAACCCAACCCTAATTCTATCTTCCTTTCTTGTCCTTGGAAGTGTATCAGTTTCTCCATACCATTATTTATAAAACCAGCTTTACTTATCTATATGACAAGAGGATTGAGAATACAAAATCTGTAAATGATTTTGAAGGGGTTCTTTTTGTAATGGAAAGGTATTATCAGACCAAGCACAGCAATATTAACATCTTGCAAGATTAAAAGCTGATCTAGTAGAAAAGTGCCCACTTAAATGTTTCTTTGACAGAAAATCTGCTTTTCCCTTATGCAGGATTTTTTATAGGAAGATAGAATTTACCACAGCATTATTTCTTCCCTAGGGGAAAGCTCTGCAAATCGCCAGGCTCAGAGAGAAGATTTTATTTCAGGGTGCTTATGGCTGCTTCTGCACAGGTGACATCTCAGCTGGGTGCTTGGGGTGTCCTTTCAACACCTTCTCCTGGCACTGTACTGGGGTAGGTGTGCACATTCCTGGCACAAAATGGCATGGGACAGGATGGGATATGAGCCACAGCTTCACTGGGTGTGCTAGGACTATGGGATGCACTCAACGATGGACAACATCTTCAGGGCAATGCCCTGGGGTGACACCACTGGGGCAGCCATGGGGCTAACCCCAAACACTCCAAATACTTGGGAGCTCTGCCAGAACTTTCCAGCCCATGAAGAGTTTCACTCATTTTGGTATGTTGTGCTTGGCCTGAGTTGGGTTTTTTTCTCCCAGCCTCAAATCTCCTGCCGCACAGACCCGGCTGGATTGAATTGCTCTAGCTAAAAGCTGTGCTATCTTCTCAAGCCCAGTAGCTGCAAACAGGAAGGTTCAGGCATCTTCACTGGGAATTATAGTTGACAATACGTAACTGAACTTTAAATTACCAGCTCCTAGCCAGGGCAGCTGTGCACTACCATTTCTTAAATTTATAAAGCTTAAGCCTAGGCAGGATCATTAAGTCCTTCTCACCTGTCTCTACCTGTCACAAGACATTAGATTTTGTACATTTATCCCCCAGTCTGAGTCCAGTACCTGGGAAAACCACAGCTCATGTGCTTGGCTTTGGAAGTGGAGGATCATAGAATCATAGAATAGTTAGTGTTGGAAAGGACTTTAAGACTCATCTAATTCCAACCCCTGTGTCATGGGCAGGGACATCTCACACTAAACCATGTCACCCAAGGCTCTGTCCAACCTGGCCTTGAACACCTCCAGGGATGAAGCATTCACAACTTCCTTGGGCAACCCTTTCCAGTGCCTCACCACCCTCACTCACTTCCCCAGAAGTAAAGAACTTCCTCCTTAAAGAATACCTGGAGCCTCCACCATCACTAGTCCTGCTCTGGACTTTGCTGGCTTTGCAGGTTTTCATCCCTGACTCTCTTGAGCCGTCAGCGCATCAATCACATCAAACCCTTTCTGGGGTGAGGGAACAGCCTCATAAGGGGCCACCATCAGTTTTCCCTCAGGGTGTCTGTCCGTTACTAATGGGACTGAGCGCCCAGGAGGACATTTCAGCTTTGCAGTAGTCTTAATGCAGTATCCCAGCAGCAATCCACCATGCTGGAGAGATGCCAGCAAAGGGTGTGAAGTGAAGCTCAGGTGAAGTCTGAGTTCCTCCGATAGCTATTTGCAGGGGATCTGACAGCCTTCAATCTTGACACCTTTCGTGAGCACTAATTTTTTCATTTTAAGGGGAGCCAGGACTGCAGGGAACAGCAATTAAGTCTGCTGTGCTCTTTCCCTAGCATGCGCCTGCTGGCTACTGCACAAGGGATAAAAGGGTGACTTAGCTGCAGGAACAAAGTCTGCAGAAATAAACCATCCCTAGCCTATCATCCCAACTTGAACAGATGTACCCTATACATTGAACATAGGATAATATATTGACAGAGAGTAATTTCTCAACCATAGTTCTATGATGAGGCTACAGAACTGATGGACAGGGGTAGAGCAGTTGATGTCATCTACCTCAACTTGTGCAAAGCATTCGACACTGTCCCACACGACATTCTGGTCTCTAAATTGGAGAGACATCAATTTGATGGATGGACCACTCGGTGGATAAAGAACTGGCTGGATGGCCGCACACAAAGAGTTGTGGTCAATGGCTCAGTGTCCAGCTG
>WYDI02011972.1:4807-19387 GCA_009867235.2 Psittacus erithacus
CACCGCTTCCCCCAGGCGGGTTTTGGGGGTTCCCCCCCGTAAGACCCCCCCCCCCCCCCTTCCCCCCGACCCCACTCACTCGTCCAGGCAGAAGCTCCATGGCGAGTGGAGCGGCTGCACCGGCCGCCCGCCGCCTTCCGCTGGGGCGGCTGAGCGGCAGCTCCCAGGCCGGGCGGGGGGCGAGGGGCGGGCCGGGGACAAGGGACGCGGCGAGGGAGGCTGGGGACGGGGAACCGGGCGAGGGGCGGGACGATGGAGGGGGATGCGCAGGGCTCAGGCGAGGGCGCTCGGGATAGGGCAGGGATACATCCAAAGGGACAAGGGGCCACTGGAGTAGCGCAAGGACAGAAGGACGGGTGGTGTGGAGGGAGCCACGCTGATGGTGACAGCAGTGGACATGGCCAAGGCCCATCTGAGAGCATGGGTGGATCCAGAAAGGGGCCCAGGCGCTCACCCGCAGCTACATCGGGGCACAGAGGAGTGGAAGTGTTGATCCGCTTTGTTAGACTCTTACAAGAGCTCAGGGCAATAAAGTGTTTCGGTGGGCAGGATGCACAACACCAGCATCCTGCATCATGCACTGCTAGCAGCCCCTGCACTGAGCGTACACAGATCACACTACAGACCAAACCAACCTTTGGGGCTGCCTTTCTTAAGACAGTGCCCTTCATGCTCAGTTTGGTTTGGCAATGCTGACCAGGAAACTAAATCTCTCTAAAAATCCAAGTTTTGGGACACAAAAATCCTTGCACATTCACAAAGGGGACTAATGAATACCACGCACACTGACCATGGATGGGAACAGTAACACAACCATGAACCTTTCCAGACTTGGGGAGATAATTTATCTGTCTTCTTCTTTGCAGCCTATTTAATGTACATGCTTGGTTTTATAGGGAGATGCCCCTCATAACCCAGCATGGACGTGTGCTAAAAACTTCACGTTATTTTTATAATAGTATTTTTTAAATAAAGATTCTCCCCAGTGGGACTATAAACAGTAGTAAAGTTAAACACCCACATAAGTGATAGCAGGATCAAAGACCATGAATCACATGGGTTTCCTTGCAAGCACATTTAGCAGCATTAATAATTTTGTACATATTTCATCCTAAAATAAAATCAATAAAGACACACTCCGCTAAAGAGAGAAAACTGTAACAGTAGGAAAGGCCAGAGATCACCCGTAAAAAGCAGCCTGAACAGTGACAATGAAGAAACAAAAAAAAAGTTAATCATTATGTTGTGCAGATGGAAAATGCTAACTGCTAAGCCAAATTAAATAAGATCTGGAAAACCAGTTGCGCCATCTCTTGCAATTTAATTCACTCCTCTTTAAATAGAAGGCAAGATAATGACCATTTGTGAGAGCCTGGAATCTAAAAACTCATTGGTATGCCCACTCATACTTTTGTTTCTATTTTGATGGTGAGGCCGCCAAAAATATTAATCCTGGAATAAAAGTAAATCACAATTGGTGGCTGTATCTGGGCACAGATTTTCTCAGAAGGGCTGGAGAAAAGAGGAGAAGGGTGCTAATTTCTTACAACTCTAAAGGGCCACATCTTGCCTCTGTGACTGCCGTGGACAGCCTCCATACCTAATATATAAGGCCAAACACACCAGACTGTATTACAAAAACTAACTTTGAATCCAGCACCTGCCTCTGATGGGAACCACACACTTGAGTGAAAACCTCCAGATTCCATTATTAGAGAGCTGCTCATCATTTAAAACATTACGGCTGAGGTTGAAAACAGATTATTCTGTTATAAACAGCCTAAACTGCAAAGAGCAAAATAGAAGTACAACCCCCTCACCTCTAAGACACAGAGCAAGTACCAGGCAGCAGAGCCTATATCATTATTCCAAATGAGACATGTAAAGCCTCCATTTATTTCTTATTTACATCAGTAAACACCAGGCTCCACAGTGGCATAAGGTACATTGTGGGAACCTCAGCTAACAGTAAATTAACCTGGTTGTGGAGGAAGGGCAATCATAGGAGGCGTCAAATTAGCGCATCCTTTGCCTACAGAGATTTCTAGGGAGTCGTGACACAGAGGCAAGAATGAGCCTCCTGAGATGGATCTGGTAAGAAAAAATGATCATGAGAACAGCATCCTGATTCTGCTCAGCCACCTCACACTGCCAGCACACCCTGAACTAAATCAACTGAGATTAAAAGTCCCAGGATATTATCAGCACTTTCAGAGAGATATTCATAGGGCTTTAATTATTAAACATATATTTATATTTGCCATATATCTTGAAGGTTGCTTTTAATAGAAACCCTGGTGATGCTGCCTCCTGTGCTTCTGTACCTTCTCAAGCAGATTTACCATGAACAGTGCTATAGCACATTCCCATGCTACAGGATGCTGCAAAGGTGAGATGAGTTGTTTAAAGCTCACCATCATTGAAGTGGCTTCTGGCTCCATTCCTTATGCCTTCTCCCAGCCTTCCCCTTGCAGAGTTCTCCAGGTAAACAGGTAACTTGCTGCTAAGGCCTTATAAAGCAGGGCTGTGTAGCCAAGAGCAGGGGTCAGCAGTCATTAGCTCAGCTGATTTCAGATGGGTAACAGGTGAAGTTTTCCCAAGTAACAACTGGGGAGAAAAAAACCCCAACAAACTGAAGCGGGAAATACCATTCTGCCCCATTCTGGGTGTTCCTAGCACTGCCTGCCTGCACCCAGTTTCAGGTACCAGTCTGGCACAGCAGTCACTCCATGCTGGGGCTAATTAGAGCTGAAGAAGGCACATTATAACCTGAAGAAACAATAAATACTTCATAACTCTTCCAATGGTTTTACTTGAGATTTTAATCCCTGCTGTTATAATCCTTGCTGATCCCAAAATCTTGACAGCAAGGGGTACACTACATATGCTTGAAATGTTATTTGCCTGTTCCAGCAAGTTTTCCCACAGCCCCTGCTCCCAGCTAGAGCAGGAAATCCCTGTGATATAAGGAACAGTGTTTTGAAGGGGCAGATTGCCTCTTGAAACCATCAGGATCATCCTTTCTCCCACTGACAGCTGTGTACCATCACTGTGGCAACTGCAATTCCTGAGTACATGAGAAATACTAGGAAAGCATTAGGCTTATTTTAGCTGTATTCTAATGCGATGTGGCACCTGGGAGGTAGGAGGGGAACAAGCACCATATGAGCAGTCATATTGCATTTCCACCCTGGAAGCATTTAACAGCTATTTTCCAGGCAACAGGTACCTTGCCTTAGAACAGATCTAATAGATAACCTGGGTGTTTGTTAGTTTAGTGCTCCCCATGCAAAATGAACTGTGTGAAATGTCAGGCTACACCTTTCCCCAGCTGAAGCTCCTCTTTCTCACTCTGAGGCAGAGGTAGCTAGAGCATAAACCTTCCTGGACTTGAGAGATGGCTGGAGCAGAAGCCTTGGCTGCTGTGTACCCAGCTGCTGCTCTGCTGCCTTGCAGGCTGAGCCAACAGCCATGAAATGGAATTTCTCTACTAAACGCTGGTGTCATGATCACTTGCTCTTGAAACACTGCCTGGGACTTCAGAAGCATATTAAATAACACAAGAGCTGCTTCTGAAAGGTTCCCAGGAAGATAAACTGATCAACCGAGATCCAAAGCAGAGGTGAGGATGGAGGTATTTTAGTTGATATTTGCTTACAGAGGCTTAAATAAATGTTTTTTTAAAACCTAAAACATGATATTAAAGTGTTGAATCCCAATGCTTTTGGCAAAAGCTCCCTCATCTAGGAATGATTTCATATCAGCCAAGCTGTTAAGTGGAGGTTGTCATGGAAACCAGTTATATTCAAATGATATGGCCAGAGATATACTGTATTTAGTGAGTTCTTCATTTGCTGCATGTTGGGAACATGTCAGAACTAAATGATATTGCATAACTTTGTTTTGTTAAAAACAAACTGGCTCACTGCCCCTGTTTTTCCCTCAGGCCTGTGGCCGGTCCTGCCTGGGACAGAAGGTTTCCAGCACAGAATCAAGCATTGCTCCATAGGAAAGGCTCCTCACACAGCTGGTTCCTGCCACCTCCCATTCAGAGAAGTCCTCCTTCAAATACATGAACCTGCCAAAGTCAAACAAGCAGAGCAACCTTGCATTAGCATGTACAATTGACATAACCAGTCACTACTCCAAAAAGAAGTCCAGTTCAAATGGATCTTTTCTTTCCTTACTATAAAAGTTCCTACATATGCATTGTGAAAGTCTAAAAAACCCCAACCCTATACAATTACATAAAAGGAAAGCCAGATCATGCATTCATGGGCATCCCATAAGTGTCCATGACCTCCTTGCAAAAACAGGATTCCTATTAACCGTCTGTGAGTGATGCTAGAACAAATCTCAAAGAAGACCATATGCATACTGAATTTGTATGTCTGCTTTTTTAGCCATGGAACTGTTAAAAAGTGCAGGAACTTAATTCCACATGCTAGTAGCAAATGCATAATCTTTATGTTAAAAAATCAATGGAATAGTTCTTGCTCAAGTTATAATCCAAAATCAAATCATCTTTGGCCAGGACACTGCGTGGAAACTTCATCCTGAAAAGAGAAAATAAAAGTGAGAGAAAAAATTGGCTCCAAAATCACTATCATGGGAACTGCTGTGCAGCTTTTACAGAGCAGTGTCCAAGTGTTTTAAGCAGTCTCCCAAGGGGTAAGATTACTGATTGCCCAAGAGAAGCTGAGCATTAAGTAAAAGTCAAACAAGAGTAAAACCTTGCCCTCAAAGTTACTGCATAACTGAGCATACAGTAAAATGCTTCACAGGAAGGTGATGGCATCTCATAACCTCTTGGTCCGGCTGCCTGTGAAAATGTAATGGGAGCTTGCTAACTTCTGAGGCAGGTAATCCTAGATTTCTCCAAGCTTTCTCTCTATTACAGTTTATAAGGGAAAAACCAAGGCCAAACAGCTCCTTGGTATATGAAAAAGCAAATCACAGGATGGACTTCTGCCAGATGTGAATATGAAGGCGGCAGTACCAGTCCGCTACCTACCTCAGATTGGTGTTCTGGCTGGAAAGGCATCAGTCTCTCCAGGATCCCTGATGCACTGCAGAATTACACTTTCTGGTTACCATCACTTGTGAAGGAAGGCTGAGCCTCATCCAAAGCCCTTTACAGTTAAGTAAAGGCATATATTGACTTCAGTATGCTTTAGATTAGGTCTTTATGCTTTACCTAGACATCTTTGGGGAGCTGAACTGGCTTACCTCAGCATTCAGTCCATGCATTGGGTATTAGGAGACTTGAATTTCTTTCTTAGCTTTGGATACTAGGCTTTTGCTTTCATGCCTCACCCTTCCCATTCCCCACGCTTGTCAGGCACTGGAGCTATCTTTGGTGTTAAAGAAAGATGCCCAGCAAAGGTGAGGTCATAGGTATTAAATGCAAGGAACCGAACACACCTCAAAGCTAAGTTGCATATTGGAAACAAACTCCAAACAGCTTGCTTCCCCTTATTTCCCAGTAAAATATCTGCAGAGGGTTTCACTTAGATATCTCTTCCGCAAACATGGGGATCTCAAAAAAGCACCGTCCACAAGGCTATTCTGTGTTACATAAAATAAGGAATGGTATTGGCACCACATCTGGCATTGGCTTTGATGTGGAACATGAGCTTAAATACTGATCTTTTTTTTTATAGGCATCCCAGTATACAGCTGAAGGAAACAATGTGCAACAGTCACATCCTACACACCAAGCAAACCACTTTAGCCTGTATTGCAGAGCAAGCCTGGAATGGAAAGCCTCTTCTACTAATGATACTGTAAATAAGACATAAACGATAAAATATAGAAACCACCAAAAATATTTTATAGGTTTTATGCTCATCTCTTGAAAATGATGAGCTCAGTGCTCCTCTATGGTTCAGCTCATAGGGGTCATCCAACTTTCTGCATCGCATTATGAACCCTGGTACCTGTCCAAGCCAGAACAGCCAAGGGCCCCTGTGGAAATAAACCACTAGAGGGAGACGGACTGCAGCGATGTATCACCCACAGGGACAAAATCCCGCACGCTGCTTTCAGACATCAAGGTTCAGATCAAACGTGCTCCCTGCAGCTCAAGTCAAAATTACTCTTTGTGTTTCTTCTTCAGAAATAAAAGTGGCTGAAACTAATAGGTCAAGTTGGCCTTCGTTACTGTAAATTGAGGGAGCGTTGTGTAAATGGGATCAGTCACGTATTCTTCTCCTGCTTGTATGAGAGGTTAGGCTGACTCTATTAAAAAAAACACACCAAAAAAACACCCCAGCCACTGAAAATACTAATAGCTGTATCCTAGCAACATCACGGATTCCATGTGGACTTTGTTCTGGAGTCTACAGTCTTATTCCATCAAAATTATTGACTTTCTCAAAGTCTCTGAACGACCATCAAAACCCAGTTAGTGCCTAAAAAACACAAACATTTAATTAGTCACATTAATAAGAAAAAAAGAAAAGCAGCATTGCATGCTAGCGCTCCCCGTTCATGGGGCTCAGCTTAGCTCCTTTTGGAATCAATCTCAGAATTGCCACTTTATTGGTAGCAGAGCCAGGTCCCTCCTTCAACAAGAAAAGCTGGAAACAGCCTTTCAGAACTGGCAGGTGAGGTTTGTTTCTCAGGCTGGGCTCATGCATTGCAGGGATGAGCTCTCCACAATCCTCCAAGTCATCATGTCCTTATTGTAAAGGTAATCCAATTGGCAGCCGAATGACACACAAAGGCTTTCTACAAGGCTTTTGTACTATGCATATGACCAATGTCTTTCCTTTGTTTCCTAAGCTTTGTTTTTGTCTAACCACAAGAATTCAAGATCACAAAAAATGTGAAATCCTGTTGGATCTTCCCAAAACCCCACACCCTGCTCCTCCCAGGCAGGAAGACTTCAGGTTTAACACAGCTCCGGGAGGTTTTCTCTCATCAGCATTGCATCACTGAAGTGAACTTTATAAGAGAACATACAAGAACAAAAGGCCAAATGTATAAAAATAAATTAAACCACCCAATCCTCGCAAAGAAACACCCTTCACACAAAAGGCACGACTAAGAAAAAGCCAACCTGACCCCAAACAAATAAGCTGTTTGTTATCCTTAACAGCTTGCATGATGACCAGAGGAATCTTGGGGCATTTTGCCACTTAACTCATGGTTTGGGCAGGCTGATTTTGGCCACAATTTTCCCTCAGCTCCAAACTACATCACAGCTTTTCTGACAGTTTTTAATCTGTTATTTCAAGCTCTGATTCAGTAAGTTAGTGAGACCTTTTACCAGAGAGAAAGTGCTATTAAAACAATAGATTGCTTTTCATCAGGCTGCCTTAAAAGCTCAGTTGATAGGGTAGTATGGTAAAAAATGGTTCTCACACTTTACTTAGCCTCCTACAAAGTTGGTTGAGACCCAAGAGCACTCCTGAACTGCAAACCCTTTTTATGTGCCATTTCTATGGTTGAAAATTAAATGGCTTTGTTGAAAAAGTAATTTAAATACAGAAAGGTTCATTAGTGACTTTCAGCCCTTGGACATGAATCCAGTGATGGCTTAATTTGGATTCCAGGCGTGGCACTGAGCTGTCTGCACCACTTCAGCAGCAGAGCCTTGAGCCAACCTCTGAACCAACCTCTGGTCATGAGAATACGCTGCTGGATCATCATCCCACTCCAGCAGCCTGACAAGGGCTGTATCTAAACAGACAGCACCCACTTAACTGAGAATGTAGCATTCAAGCAGTGCTCATGGGCTCTCTGATATTGTTGAATCTCACTGCTCTAGCCACACTGAAGATTTTTACATTGCATATCCTTTCATTTCAACCAGCTATGGAGAAGGAATGGAACAGGCAAGGAGGGGATCTCCACTTGTACTGAGTCCCAAAATAAGAGAATACTTCTGGCTTCACTATGAGCTGTGCATAAGTATAAACCAACAAGAAAGGTAATATGTAAGGATGATAGCGCAGCAAAGAAATCAGCTTTCAGATTTTTATTTACTTGAGTTAAAAGATGGTATCAGAAGGTACTTGAGCATCTCAAATAACTCTCCCTGAAGATTAGATTAATTTCAAAACTGCTCCAAGGAGAGCAATTAACAAAAACATGACAGTTGCATAGCAAATTATGTTCCTAGTTATACCCTGAAAGAGGGCTGTTGGGCTAATTTATACCTGGGTAACATATGAAAGAGGGGAAAAAAGTACAATACCCAATAACGATGAAGATGTTTTGAGTAGCCAAGCAGATTTTCTTTGAAGTCTCTCTTTAGCATTTAGCAACTACAGCCTGTGGACCAGTTGCAGCAGGATTTCTTTTGATGGCAGACATTGCAGAGAGCAAGTGCAGAACAGCAAAGGCTGAATTCATACTAAAGAAGTAAAAACCTGCTCTCACAATGACTCTGGAAATGAACTTTCAGTTGTGCATTACCTATTTTTTCCCCTTCTACCTGGTGAATTTTCTAGACAGGAATTCACAGTAAGTCTATCCGAAAGCACAGCAATGGAAATAAGTTGTTTCATAATCAAAACAGCCACCTTTTGTTCTGAAGCTGCCCACGCTGTCCAAGGTGAATTTGCTGCTGGGTGCCAAAGGCCATTTCACCGTGACGAGGGTGGAAGATTCATCCTGTACTGATGAGATGGTGCAGCTCCTGTGCAAGGAAGGACGTTTGCGAGGGTTGAAGTCAGTCGTGTGGGGAGATGTGACAACACAGTGCATAGAGCCTGTTGTTGCCTGTTTGTCCTGCTGCCAGGTTTTACCTCAGCCCATGGAGATGGCTGCAGCACACACATATGCAGGTAATTATGAATACACTTATCTATTGCAACACATTATAACTCTTCCTGCTAAGGAAGAACTTGGGGACTGAGGAACACCACAGCAACAGAGCCAAGGGCTGGCAGTGCTTCTAAAGGCAATAAGCTGCTTATCTCCAGCCTAAGGAGTTTATAGCACCCATGTATCTCCACAAGCTCATTAGCTTCTCAGTAAGCAGCTGAGACATAAGATGCACAAGCAGAAAAGCAGTGGCTTGAGGTTGCTACAGCACAGATAAAACTTCTGGGGTTAGCTAGCCTGCAGCAGGCTGGTTCAATAGCCTGAAGCAACTTATGTATAAAATGATCCCACTTATGTATAAAATGGAAAAGCCTGATCTTGTGAAATGCTCCTTAGTACCCAGCTTTGCTAGCAGTAGAGTGTACAGCTAAAAATCAGCCCTGAGGGGCTACACCAGCCTTGCTGGTACCCACCAAGAGCCAAAACCATCAGGGCACGGCGTGTCTCAGCATCACCTGCCATGTCAGCGGAGGAAGCCATATACCTTGACATGGCCTCACATTGCATCTGCTTCTCCCTTGCCCTGCGCTCCTCTGGTCACTCACTGCCTCCAGGGCAGAGGGGCTGGAATGCAACCCAAGCAGCTGGTCTCATCACATGAGGGTGAACTACAGAGGGAAGAAGAGAAGGAGCAGGAAAATCTGTTTCCCTGGAGATCTGAGAGCAACGGCTTTTCCTAACTTTCCTGGCTTGCCTGTGGGACTGGATTGCAGCTACAAGCTCCTGTAGAAAGGCACTGTGTCAGGGATACTTCCTGTCTCACTGCGGCTATCCCCTGTGTCACAGGGGAGCTCTTCCACAAAAGAGCTGCTTCTGAAGAACAGCATGCTGCCAACGATTCAGCAGGTTAAGTTTAGCACAGCCAGTGACAGAAGTGAGCAGGAAGGAGTTATTCTTCTCCTTTGCTTTTCTTCCTTCTCCATTGAGCAAAGTCTTTAAAGACCAGCTCCCTTTGCAGAAGGCTACAGAACTTTTAGCAAGTGGCATGCATGGAGGCATTCACAGCCACGATACCTGCGTCTAGTTATTTCCAGTCAAAATAATCTCCTACTCTATTATGGAGAAGAATAGAGAAGCTCAGCCTGACTCACAATCACATGGGGGAAAAATGAGAGGAGTTGTTCAAGTTCAAAACGTTCAGCTCACTGTGGAGGAGGATTAGTACCACTGTGGAAGGAGGCTTTCTCTCCCTCTGCAATAGTACAGCACTAAAGGATGGAAAAGACCTGAGTCCACTTCCCTGCTGTGCCAAATATACTCCTCCGTTCTTCACTCTTCCCTCCCCAAGAGAGCACATGAAGTATTAAACAGCTAGGAATAAGCCCTCGAAAAATGTGATAGCTAGCTGTCAGATACCTCTCTGCTGGATAGATGCAGCTATTTGACTGCCTGCCTGCATATCCTCTGCTTTCCATCCATGAAAAACAGTGGCATTAATACTCTCATCAGTGTCATCTGTACATTTTGCACAACTGTGCTAATATTTCCTTGAACAAAGCCACATCCAAAATGCTTCATCAGTGCTTTGCTGAACATAGATCTGGCCTCTGCCAGCCCATACCCATCCCTACCTACACATCTGGACCCTCTGCAAGCAAGACGGTGACAGTTCCCAGTGTTGCTTTAAATCCGTTTTCAGTTCACAGGCATGTACCATGGCTGTGCTCTGTTTACAGAGGGTAAGTGTGACTCCTGTGCAAAGCAGTTATTTTGGGTAGTACTGTAAATTTTGCAGACTTAAAACTTCTCACACTGTTTTCACGTTAGCTGGTGCCCAAACATTGCCTTAATGTGTCATCTTCTGTTCCGTCATTGTCACAGAGTATTACCATGACCCTTGTAAACACCCACAAACCTACCTCATTATCTCCTTGCACTCTCTCCTCCCTTTGCAGGGATGAGTGATAGCCACGGTCGCGCCAATGCCATTCCCTATGATGCAGCTTCACTGTTCAGTCATTTCCCCCTTTCTCTAGAGTTCGTACCTCTCCCCCATCTTACAGCTGAATTTTAAGCTCCGTTGGCAAAGGGACAGATTTTTGTTTTGCTTATGTAGCACCCTGGTCCCTGACTCACTCCGTTAGGTGCAAAGATAACACAAATAATGAAGTAATCCAGAGAGCTGTCTGGGAATTACAGGAAGCTGGGAAGAAGGATCCAAATTTTTCCTGTGCCAGCATCCATCTCAAGCCTCTCTTATCCCTTTCTGCTCCAGACTGACCTTTCCAACTCCTTGATTACTAAGCCTGAAGACTTTTCCTTGCCTGAATTACCTGTGACAGCAAAATTGTTTTTTGGTTTCTGCTGCTCCCACCTGTCCTGCTTCCCTGTGGTGTCTCAGGCCACGGAGGTGCTCTTTGTCCTTCAGGCATGTCCAGACATTTCCTGCTTCTTCCCTATGTCACACCAGAGATAACTCTGATTTCTACTACAGTAGTACCATGGGTACAGGACACTTTTCTTTCCAGAAACATTATACAGAGCTCCCAGACACAAGAACATCAGTAACGTTGTCAATAATAAATAGCTAAGCCTTCAGGAAGAATACCTGTGACTGGTGGAAAGAAGGCAATATGCCACAGTATTTGCTGTAAGAGTCTGTATTTCAACTGTCTCTCCCATTCAAGGCAGTGAGCAGAGAACATGAAGAGGCAGCCAATTCAAGTGAAGCACACTGAAAGGTCAGAGAAATCCATCTAGTTTGTGCAGCACCATTTTGTAAGCAAAGAATAGCTCTTCGTTAAACACATTTTATGAAAGTGATTGAGGTGAGAAAGGAAAATAACTTAACACGCTCATTACAATCTGTGGAAATTACCTGTTCCCCATGACTGCTGCAATGGATCTGCCTTTTGTCTGGCTGTGCGCCATAAAGCAGAACCAGGGATGAAGGGGATGTCAGGGCAGCCCCTGCTGCTCCTCTTGACTCTTAACAGTGGACACCTCCCCAGGCACTGCAGTCCCTGCGGGCTGGAATAGCTCCTCAAGCTCTGCAACAGCAGAGGGGTTACAAAATACTCTGTATCTCATTTTTTAGTCAAATACTGTAAATGTGGCACTGTGCTAATGCCCAAACTGAGACTAAGCCTGGGTGAGAAATTTGTTTGAACCCAATGGGTCTGATGCAAAGAAGCCAGTGAAGCACACCAAGATGCAGGCATGCCTGCATGGGGGCAGCTGGCAAGTGAAGAGCCTGCTCCTATGAAGACTGTTAACCCCCTTATTTTCTCCATTCCTTTTGGCCATTCCTTTAGTGTCACACCTCTTAGCCAGCTCCACTAGGAAGCTGCCCCCAAGTTCCTCACAGCTCCTATAGTGCTATATAGCAGCCCCATCAGGGGAGCAGGCCTGGGAAGATGGATGAAACACCATCCTCTCCCCTCGCTACAGGTGGGAGAAAGATGAGCTAGCAATTTGCTGCTGGCCTGGCAAGATAGCAATGAATTACAGCAGCTCCTGAGCCAGCTCAGCTGCGCTGGCGAGCATTCAGGAAGAGGAGAAACCCTACCCGCAGGCATGGAGGAGGGAAGCAGGTGTGTTACTCCCTTTTGCTCACTTGATGGCAGAAATCACAGAGCTTACACAGGCCATGAGGGCTCCTCTGCTCCTCTGAAAAGCCCCATTCCCCTAAGGACAACCAATCCTTGTACTCATGCTTGGCAAAGTACTTTGGCTGCGGGCACCCAGCCATGGGAGAGCCTGTTAACACAGTACTGTGCTGTAGTAGCAGCAAGCAAGGTATGTGGTGTCCCCGGCTCCTCCAGAAAGCCACTGCTCCTGATGCTGATGCCATGGCTGCCTAGGGGACAGGGTGCACCCGGCGCTTAAGTCATGGCATGAGTGTGACAAATGCCTTGAAAATTGCACAAAGCACTGAACAACCCGTGGGCAATTCTCTGTCACAGGAAAACTTCAGTGCAAATGAGAGACCTAACAACTGAAAACAGCTCAGATGTACTGGTAGGATGCAAAAAGCAGACTCAATTATCTGCCACTTTTCCCCTCCTCCCCTTAGGATTTCTTTGCTCTCCTAACATTAACAATACATAACAGATACAAACCAGATCCACGGACAAATGAAATCCTGCATGTAATAGAGATTGTCCTCAACACATATTTGGGGCAAAGTCTGGGTTTGGTTCCATGACTGTTTAAATGCCAGGAGCTCAGCAGAGCTGCTCTGGATGTCTGGTGGCACAACTGAGGTCAGTGCTTGGCCCCTGCCACATGCCACAGGATTTCTGAAACCAGCCAGAAAGATCTGCTCAATAGCTGCTCTATGAGCATCCGCTTCTGGGACTGATGCAAACACTTTAATTGCCATCATTTCTGGAATAACGCTGAATTTACTGATGGCTTTTAATAGAATGCTCAAAAAGGATTTCAGACATGTCCTTCACAAGAAGCCATGAAGGAAACTCAGTAACAGTGAGATAATTGCATTAACATTCCAGCGAGCCCAGGGCTGCGTGGTGGTGCCTGCTTTACAAGGCACACAGATAGGCCTTGCCCTACATACCAAGGATGGAAAAGAGAGAGGACAAGGCTCTGTATTTCACTGGCCTACATTAATTAAACTGCCCATTATAAACCTGAACCAACAGTACAGGTGAAGCTGTATGCTGTCAGGCCAAAGGTCTCAAAAACTCCATCTCCTAAAAACTTGCCAGGCCCCATGTAACTAAGCCTGGGAGCTGGTAAACCCCTGCAACACACAAAAACACAGGAAGCATCCATGTGGGTCAGAGGCATTTACCCACTTTCCCTCCCATTCTGCCTTCTCAGGAACTCAGACACAAAACATCAGGCTCTTGACTTGCAGGAGCAGCTTTTCCTTGCTGTTAACATCGAAACATTTGCCACACATGCTGGTTGTAAACCTCCTTCCCCGGCAAACCTCCCTGCCCAGCAAGGGACAGAGTGCCCAGATCCTCTGCTGCAACAGGCACTACTGGACTTGCATGCCCTGCATGCAGAGAGAGAAAGTTAAATGGTTATTGAGTACAGGCAAACCTAGTAAAAGCACACGGGTGAATGTGATACAGGCATATCACCAACAAATGGGTGCGCGGGGTCCATACACACATGCGGTAGGTATCAATCCGTGCATATTTGGGCATATACACCCCTGTGTTAGGCACACACCGTCTCTATGAGCTCTCCACCGGCTTTGCCTCCCCGAGCGCACACAGCAGCCGGACACCCCGTGCCCCCCCCGCTGCCTCCGAGCCCCATCTCCGCGCCCAGCCCGGCCCCGCGGGACAAGGGCGGGGATCACGGCTGCGGACAGCTCCACTCCCAGCCCCGCTGCGGCACCGGGACCTCCGCGCCGCTCCGCGCCGCTGCGCGCCTGACTCAGCCCCGCGCTCCGCAGGGGCCGGGCTGCGCGGGGGGCGGAGGCAGGGCGGAGGGGAGGAGGAGGAGGAAGGATAGAGAAGAAGGAGGGAGGGAGAGAGGGGGATTTACCCCATTGTCCTCGGCGGGAGCTGGGCAGAGCCGCCGCCGCTGTGCGCAGGCTCGGCAGGCCCCTCGCCCGGCGCGGAGGAGCAGCTCGCAGGCGGTAAGGGAGTGGGTGGCTCCGCGCCGCTCCGCGCCTTGTGTGTGACCCACCCCACGCCGCGCATCCCCCATGCCCATGGGGCGGCGGTGGCGGCGGGCGCGGCCCTAGCGCAGGGCATCCGCATGGCCCGCGGGGAGCGCGGCGGGAGCGCCCCGCGTCGCCGGGGCGGCGGCGGCGGCGTTGGC
>WYDI02011974.1:0-59246 GCA_009867235.2 Psittacus erithacus
TGGCTGCCTTTGACTCCAGTTCATACTGAAGTTCTAGCATGTCCGGTACAGCAGCACTCAATGGTGGTGTGACTTCAGGCCACGATAGTCTACTGTTAGTCTCCACTCTCTGTTAGACTTTCGCACTGGCCATATGGGGCTATTAAAGGGTGAGCGGGTCCTACTGATCACTCCTTGACTCTCCAGTCTGTGTATCAGCTCATGGATGGGAATCTCAGGATATGCTGAATTCCATTATTCTGAATCTGTAGTATAATGCTGGAACTTAATAATATCTAATAAAGTTCTATGTTATTGAAGACTTGCTGATACAGAGAGAATAATTGTTTCAAATTTATTATTAATTTTTCCTTTGGCTACCGAAGAAATCACAAATAATTTATTAATACATTAAGAGTTCACGCATCAATAGTGAGAAATTCAGCAAAATTGCTCTTTAATTTTAAGGAACTGAAAAAAATATGTTTTAAAATCCATTTTGAAATACTTCAATTTTTCAACTGCTTGAATATAAGGGAAAGACTGTCCTCAGGATTTCATTGTCTGCTGACTGTCCTTCAAGGAGAACTAGGCACAGGTGGCACCTGCAGACTTAGGTTTAGAATGCTACATATATCAACAAAGGTCCAGCTCTTCACCAGTCAAGCCAAATCATAATTTTTCTAAATTCATGAAGTGGAGAGGTAAAATCTTAACTACAAGGTTGGTGTGGCTCATAATGAGCAAATCTGATTCAAAGATGACACAGCAATCAGAAACATGAAGTCCTATTGCCAATAAATGGCACCATAAATGAGATGGGAGAAGTCAGCAGGTGATGCGTAGAAACAGAATCAATTTAATTTTATCTAAACTTTAGCTATTAATTGCCAGTCTTTTTTCCATTCACCAGTGCCATCATCACACTTATTTTATCATTGCCTTGTTAACTTAAATTAGCATGAACATCAAAAAAACAAAACAAAACAAAACAAAACAAAAAACAAGCAAACAAAAAAACGTACAGGAATTTAGCTGTTCCTTGCTAAGTAATTTTTATTAAAATTATTGCAACTCTTTATATGGAAAGTACTGCTGAAATTCAGTTACCTATATATAGGTTTATAAATATATTTTATGACTTTCAGAACATTAAATATTGGCTTATGACATTGCCTTCAGGAGATTTTTTTCTTTTGGTACTTCTAAGGAGTCTGGGAAAAAAAGTAAAAGAGAAAAGAAAAGAATATCTTTCTAGATTACCTAAGTGTATCAGGAATCTTTTCTGGGAATTGACTTCTAAAAAGCAAAGGATTGTAAGAAGTAGATAGACTTTAAATGTTTGGGAAAATTATCATATGCTGAATAGGTATTTGATTTTGTTGTGCTCTCAGAAAAAAAAAAAAAAAGGAAGACCTGTTTATAATCTAACTGATCTGATAAATATTGATGAAATATTTAAATCCAATATTCTATTTCTTTCAAGAAGTATAATAGAGATTCAGCATAAGATGTGGTTTTGATATTAAAGCCAGGTTTTAACAATCAGGTTGCATACTAATTAGGGAATGGAGCAACATAGTACAATTGGATTAAGACAGAAATTATTTTTAATCAATATCTTAATTATTCTTTTGCCAATTTTTTTTCATATTTAAGAGGACAGTTAAGTTACTTCACATTATTTTTTCTGTAACAGTTAATAAGATTTTTATTTCCTTTCATATGATGTGCAGAATTGAACACTTGTCAGTATTTTCAAACTTCAGTTATTGGAGGTAGTATGTATTTAATTTTATACTATATACTTGAGTTCATATATACTTCCTACATAAAGGTTTGCATAAATAACTTAGGTAAGTATATATTAACTGATATTTATGCAAATTTAAATTATTTTTAGAGGCTTTTCAACTGTTAAATAATAGATTTCATTAAGCAGAATGACAGAAGTTTGGTCTTTTGGTAGCAGGCCGTATTAGCAATGGTCACTATTAAAGTACCATATTTATATTGTTCCTTACTCACATTGTGGCAGTATCTAACACTCCAGAAACTTTAGAATTCTCAAAAGCTGCCATTTATACTACCTATTTACCAATCTATTTCCACACTTCAGATTTTGCTGAAAATTTGTGAAGTGTTAAAAATGTTTAGTGATTGTACATCTTGCCCTTTTACTAAACCAGCTTTAATTGGCTAATTAAAAAAAACCAACAAAAACAAAAACAAAAAACAAAAAAACAAAACAAAACAAAAAACCACGCAAAAAAACCCCCCAAAACCCCAAACCAGACTCTGTGATGAAGTTTGTATTTAGCAAAGAAGGTATGATATAATGGCTAATTCAGAAGCTACAGACACTGTCGACAGACGGTGGAGACAGATAAGTACTTAGCACTTAGTTCTCTATGAAGACAGATGCCTAAGGCAGATTGAATGACTCACCTTCCAGAAGTGCCACTCTGTCTTTATTGTTTAGAGAGAACCCAGAAGTGTAGGCACTCAACACACAATATTATATGAGAAAAGTTTCTCACAGCCATATTGATAAAGGACTTTGCCAGAATTTGACTGCAGCCGATGGTTCTGCATATAGATATATGTAAGCACTATAAATATTTCCACGTAGTAATATCTATATCTATGTAAGAAATATATTGAATTCAGATCCTGTATATAATGCTAATAAGCTTTTACCTTTTTATTATTTTCACCTCTTTTTCATCTGCTTCTCTCTCCATCCTACACCAAGAAGTCAATGAATTAAATCAACTACAAGCTCAATTACAAGTCTCATTGGCCATCTTCTTTCCAGCTGTAGAGGTCGTCAATCCATTGACTTGCAGACAGCTTTCAGAGAAAGAAGCAGACCTTCTAAAAAAAAAAAATTTCACTCCTTCAAAAGCCCTGTCAAAGTTTCTCTTTGTGTAGCTGAGCTTCGAACACCTTTTGAAACAATCTTTAAAAGGGATCAATCTAATATACTTCCCTACACTATTATCCAGAAAACAGAAGAAAGGAATTTTCCTGAGGAATCAGAGTAAATTGCAGTTTTCATTAAACAAGGACACACCTACGTTGCAATTTATGTGGCAAACTAGTGGATGTACTAATGTAAATAGAAGAAAATGTCAACAACATAGGACAAGTTCAGTCCATCCCATAGATACCATCTAGTGATTTGATTATTGGATGTAAGTGCTCAATCGCTCTTTAAGGGGAATTGTTTTAACTAGTTTTTGTATTAGCTAAAATGCACAGAAAAATCTTTTGTGCCTTTGCTTGAATTTTTTTTCCCTGTGTATGTTCAAAAGTTACTAGATGCTAC
The DNA here is from genome assembly GCA_009867235.2 of Psittacus erithacus. Classification (NCBI taxonomy): domain Eukaryota; kingdom Metazoa; phylum Chordata; class Aves; order Psittaciformes; family Psittacidae; genus Psittacus; species Psittacus erithacus. The sequence continues at coordinate 3,311 of WYDI02011974.1, forward strand.
TGGTGAGAGCAATCAGGATGTAAGAGGGATGAAAAGACTTGCAGCTATGCAAGTGATGCTCACTGTGTTGATATCATAGACTCCCTGATGGTTCTCTCTTATAGCAAAAGCTGCATGAAGAGTCACTTTGTGAAAAAATCTCATGAAGGACACTTTTTTCATTGAGATTTTAATTTTATTAGCTGACTGGAGAATAGTAACAGAAAGTAGGAGTTTGTAGGACAAGTAAAAGAGCAACAGCATCTTTAAAAGCTGCTGATTTGATCCATGGAAAATAAAGAGTATGACTGCAAAACCATTACAGTCTAGTGATTGTTCAGGTGCTATCACCTTTATGATTATCCTGAGAAGTACCCTTACTTTTTGTTGCATGCTTACATGTTCAGAAGAACAGTAAGATGCTTGTACCCCTAATAATGACTGCCTACACTAAATCATAAGTCTCAAAGCAGATGAACAATTCCCATGCAGCTGAACTAAACCTCAAAATTTTAAAATTTCTCCACAGAAGGAGATTAGTCAGATTTTTGCAGACAGATAAAACAACATAAAAGACCTTTATAACAACAAAATGGACATTGGACTTGAGGATTGCTCTTCTCATTGTAAGAGTCAACATTAGCTTTGAGGACTGTCACTGTAAAGCCCTACTGGCTCTGTAGAATGGTTACATTGCCTGAAGATCCCCCAACATAATTTAAAAAAGAAGAAACTGAAAAAAAATTGTGCAATATGTCCAAATAAAATGAGCAATACTAAGAGGTTTTCCTAAGGTAAGAAAGTGTTGTTTATGAATATTTAACCATGGATGCGAAATGCCATTTCTGAAGACTGCGTAAGCCACAGCATACCAAAGAAACACAGAAACACAGGGCAACATGGGCAGAAGAACGCCCAGTGTCTTAAACTAAAATTCAGGAAATCCAAGTTTTTACTAAGTAATCATAGCTTATACCTCCTGACACTATAGTTTTACTGTTCTTGTTCTGAATATTTTAATAAAACAGTTAAAAAAGAATATATCAGTATTTCTTATCCTTCCAAATCCTTCTCCTTAGTTTTCATCTGGATTCATCCACAGAAAACAAACACACAAACACAGAACAACAGTTTTTAATAAGACTAAACAGAATAATAGATAAGCAGTCACACAAAACCATGATGTTAGTCTGCCACAGAATCTGTTGATATAAATCATTATCACTTAGTTTTGTAAGCTTGGCCCATTTGTTTATTTCTTTAACATTTAAGACTTTTAAAACCTACATATAAAATTCAATAACTGCAAAAATAAAGACTGGCTTTCCTCTTTTTTTTTTTTATCCTCAGTGATTTTCAGCCTACTTACTTTTTCCTAACATGCTGTCCCATCTTGCTTTGGAGAACAATAGCCTTTTGTGAAAGATTTTATTGTGATGGCCAAAGAGACTGAACACTTCAAAGGATAACAGCAGACAACGTACTTTTCCTCATATCTCCACTCTAAAGCAACTATTGCTTCTTCTTTGTTTCCTTGCTTGTGCTTTCCATCATCTGCTCAACAAATAATTCGTGAAAGAGTGTTGCAACTAACTGTTCTAAGCTTTCCCTTCCTCTTTGTTTCAATGGTTGGGATTCCAAGGCTCCAAGGATCAACTCTGATAAGACACAGCAGCCCATCCTTGATTTATGTGGCTAACAAAGAGCAGTAAAAAAGTCTGTGGATAAATAAGAAAGGCAAAATTACAGAGCTGGGGTTGTTAGGATGGAATTCTTTTGTTCAGGAGGGTTCAGGAGGGAGAATGCCAGAATAGAAGGATACAAAATGCTAAAGCAAGGGAGGGTAGTCAGACTAGTAAAGCATCCTTGGGTCAAGTCACCTATGTCAACAGAGGTAGAGGATGATGCCAGCTGAGCAGCACTGAGAATTCAATCCAGTGGGCTGCAAAAGCTGATCCATCTCCTGCCAGGGCAGCAAAGACTGTTTGGATGCCTTAGCAGGGTGATAAGTGCATTAATCCTATGCTTAACAGCTCCCCAGGCACTGAAAAATATTTTTTTAATAGGAATGCATGTATATGGTTTTCCTTTTTTTACATTTGCTTTTTTTTTGCTGAACCCAGGACACCCCCCAAGTTTTCAAAAAGTTAAATATAAAAATATGCAACAGCTGCCAGTGAGTACAGCAGACTATGCATAATTATTCTACTATGAATATTGTGCCCCTGAAATAAGATTTTGAGGATCTTTAAAAAAAATATACAGACCTTATTAGAAATTACAAAAACAGAAGAATATCTCATTAATATGCTTAGAAATTTGCTAGTTCTTCTAAGTCTTTTTTATGACATTGTTTTTAGGTTCATTTGCTTTACTGATCTACCATAGCCTTTCATTTAACTAGATACTCTTCCTCCTGTAATTGCTAGGTTTTTCTATCACATCTTTTTCTTTATTGATTTTTAGGCACATAGGTAGCTTTACAGCCTGCCAGAAGGGTCTAACAGTCCCACACAGACTGGATCTATTCCTGGAGCCACATTTATTGCAGATTCAACCTTCGAAACCGGAGAGTCTTCAGCTGTTCCTATGGTAACCAGTTGGATCATTGCATTACAGCACAGTCTTTAAAGAAAAAAGTTTTTAAAACAGGGACTCTATACCCATTTAAAGACCACATACATGCCACATAGTTTCATTCAAGGCTGGGTTAGACAGCCTTGGGCAACATGGTCTAGTGTGAAGCATCCCTGCCCATGGCAGGGGATTTGGAACTAGATGATCTTAAGATCCTTCCCAATCCTAACCATTCTATGATTCTATGATTCCATGATAAATACTGAAATAGACTACTGTCACTAATAGTAGACAAGTGGTCTCCTCTGTCACTTTCGTCTGTTTCTCCTTTTGGATTTGGGCTTTTTTTCCCTTTGGAGTTGTGTGATTTGACCAAGGAGGCACGTGTGAGAATTTAAGGTCCACATGTGATACAGCAGGGTATCTGCAGGATGCCTAATGTTACGAGATAACTTTAAAGAATGTCTTCAAGATGAAGTTATTGCCTGGTTTTTCATTATTTTTATTTTAAGAATTAATTGAATATATGAATCTCAATTCTCTTGAGAGCTGGGAGCTCTTCAATAGGGACAGTTGATTGCTTTGTGTTCTCTAAAAAAACAATAGAAGGAAGCTTTGTGATCCTTTGTGGTAGGTTGACCTTGCCTAGCTGCCAACTGCCAGCCAAGCTCCTCTATCATCCCCACTCCCCCACATCAGAACAGGGGGAGAAAATACACAAAAATCATGTGGGTTGAAGTAAGGACAGGGAGATCACTCAGCAATTACCAACACATACAAAATAGACACAGCTTAAGGAAATGAATTTTATTTATTGCTATTTAATCACAGCAGGATAATGAGAAATAATGTCTAAGGACACCTTCTCCCCTACCCCTCCCTTCTTTTCAGGCTTAACTTCACTCCCGACTTTTCTTCCTCCGCAGGAGCAGTGCAAGGGGATAAAAGGTGGGGATTGTGGTCAGTTCATTATATGTTGCCCCTGCCACTTCTCCATATGCTCTTTCCCTGCTCCAGTGTGGGATCCCCCTGGAGGAGACAGTCATTCACAATCTTCTCCAACGTGAGTCCTTCCCACAGACTATAGTTCTTCCTGAACTGCTCCAGCATGGGTCCCTTCCATGGGCTGCAATCCTTAAGGGACAGACTGCTCCAGTGTAGGTCCCCTGCATGGCCACAGGTCCTGCCAGCAAAACTGCTCCAGCCCAGTCTCTCCATGGGGTCACAGCCTCCTTTGGGGGTCATCCACCCCAGGGCATGGAGTCCTCCATGGGCAGCAGGTGGATAACTACTTCTATATGGGAGCAGATATAGACCTCTACGGGCTGCAGGGACGCAGCCTGCCTCACCATGGTCTGCACCATGGACTGTAGGGGAATCTCTGCTCTGCACCTGTAGCACCTTCTCCTCTCTTTCTGCTCTGACCTTGGTGTCTGCAAAGTCATTTCTCTCACTATTCTCACTCTTCTCGTAGTTGCTGTTACGCAGCAGTTTTTACCCTTTCTTAAATACATTATCCCAGAGGCACTACCAGTATTGCAGTTGTATTTAGCTTTAGCCAGCAGCAGGTCTGTCTTGGAGCTGGCTGGTATTGGCTCTGTTGGACATTGGGGAAGCTTCTAGCAGCTTCTCACAGAACACCCCTGTAGCCTCTCTGCTATCAAAGTCTTGCCACATAATACTAATACTAATGCATCCATATTAATGCTGTTGATTTGGGATCAGTGCTGTCTGACAATTTAATGGAGTTGATGACATCTACATCTTTTGTGGCACTTGTTAGCATTTTGATTTTGCTCCTGCTGCCTTTGGACACTTTCTGTTCCTTGCTCTGAAGATTTATCTTTGCACAGAATAATTTGATCAACTGTGTGATCAGTGTGGACCAGAAAACAAAACAATAATTCATCACCTTCATGACAACAGCAGACAATGGCCTGCTCTTTTAGATACTCTGTAGCTTTCACTAATACTGTGACTGGAGAGATGGGATTTTTTTTGTCATCTTTCTTTATGCAGGAAATATCTGCTTTTACATTTGTACAGTACATGCCACATGGTTTCTAAACCACATTATTAGGTAGGTGTTTTTAGCTTTCTGTCACCTTTTAGAAGTATGTTAAAAATGGTAGCTGTGGTAATATTTCCATAAATAATGTACAAATTGTTACACCACATGTCCACTGTTGTATCCTCCCAACTGGCAAATTTATGCTTACTTTAGTGCAAGAAATTAAAACCATAGCTACTCTGTTATGAAAAGAAAAAATGCAACTGGGACATTTCATTACCATAGGAAAAAAAAATATATATTGCTTTTGTTGTTCTTAAAAATTAATGCCACAATTATAGAAATCTCCAAAAGACCCATTATGTATCTAGAATAGACAGGTTCTGTACAAAGCCAGGACACAAGGATAATAAGCAGTATGTTAAACCCCACAGAACATGTACATGCAGACAAATATATTAAAAAAAAGCAAAAAACCAAAACCAAATACTATGTTTTCAAGGATGGGCCTCATGCAGACATTGTCAGTATTTTAAAAACTAATGCATCTCTCAGTAGGTTAAGGTACTTGGGAATTCTAACACTGAACAGATAGACTGAAGTCTATCTGCAGTTACAAGCTAAAAGGACTTAAGTTTGCCCTTCTGAGTTACAGATGTGGGACATGATAACAGACATCAGAGCAACAGCTTTAGGGATAAACTATTTATCACCAGATAACAGTAGAGTAACAAATAAAAATACAAATCAGCATTACAATTACCTGGGTTGTTTCAGCAGTACAATTATCCAGGTTGAAAAGAGAAAAAATCCTGTAATTCACTGCTGCTGGGCTAAACTTAATATCTTAACATAGACAGACACATATTCAAGGTTATAAGGCAGGCTAGCAGGAGACATGTAATGACTTCTTTGGAAAAGTGACTTGGACAAGCCCAAGGGCTCAGGGAATTCCATCTTCCCGGATCAGGTTGTCCTTTTTTAGTGGTGAACCATGGCAACACTATCTGGACTTCTTAATCCATACCAACTCTGTTCTCTTTCTGTGCCTTCAGTGCCTTTGGTGTGCACAGTGCATAGAAATATCACATAAAGCAATACTAACCCCACATTCATTTGTGTGCATAGTGTCCAGAAATATAATGTAAAGCAATGCTACCCCCACACACAGCTATGACTTTATTGGGATTGTATAGGTGTGGGGAAATATCTCATATGAATATATTGCTGTGAGAGAGAGGACATTCTCACCTATATGGTACGGTCTTAAATGGCCTATATTTATCAAGTAAACAGAACTTGCTAAATCACACAGTGCAATAGTAAAGCACAAGAATAAGTCAGTCATAATGAACAGCGTTTTCAAAGCTTGTTACTTCTACTGTGCTGCATTATGTATAATTTTGTTGCTCTGTTCTGGTAATACACTTGAAGAAGATGACTGTTCCTTTTAAAAAAGACCACATAATTACTCACTCAAAAGAGTTTTCATACTGAGTGGCCTAATCAGCTGTACCTATGGCAAGAAATTTTAGGGGAAATCCAAAAACGGGATCTGAAAAGTAGACAGAGTTGCCCTGGATGCTTCTACTGAAATATCTTAATAATGTCCTGTGGCTAGCAGGCAAGTGCAGTCAGCCCTATTGGGGAAGATAATGTTGTCAGAAACACAATGTACTTACTCTCAGGAGATATTCAGTTCAGCTCAGAATTAAGAGGAAATATGTAGATATCTTAAACGAAATAAGATTTTAAGAATATTGGCTATGTGATCATTTGTATTGTTTCATTGGTTTTACTGTTCTCTCTGAAACACAGATTAGTGAAAGGAGGAGAGTCACATTAGCATCAAAATAGGGTGAGATAATAGAATCACTTGTCGGAACCCTTCCTTTTCTAGTTTCTTAAAAGACAGAAAAAAAAAAAAAAGGAAAATATTGTGCTACATAGGAAAAAGTCTTGCACTTTCTAAGCAGCGACCTTGTTGACAGCTTTAGCATTTCTGTAAGAAAATCTGTTTAATGATTTTATATATTTTTTGTTTTATAATTAGATTTTAAAACCCCTAAGTCTATGCTAATTCAATCTGCAAAAAGAAGACAAAAATAAGAAATTAAAAAGAGGACCTTTTCCACCTACAATGAGTATGACAACTGATAAAAACAGACAGGTGTGAATATATAAAAAAGAAACAATAACAAATATGCAGATTTCCTATTGGTATTTTTTTCTATTCCTTAGATGGCAGAAAAGAGAGGAGTAGGTAAAATCCTTCTATTGTGGACTTTCTTTGGTGCAAAAGATAATCTACTGCGTACCAGAGTGCTCATAATATAAGCAAACCTTTTTGTGACTTACTATTGCTGTGGGTTTGTAATGGTCCAAGGCACTTTAATAATTAGTCTACAGGGAGCCTTAATAGACTAGGGCAACTCTTAATTAACTTAATCCCCAGTACATGAGTTGACCATGAGACATCAAACCACATTTTAGCTTGAAGGGTATGTGAACTCAGAGGAAATCTCATTTTTAACTACAGTGGTGCTGCATTCCTTCTTTCTAGTACAGTGCAGCTGTAGCTAAACACATTGTGCCATTCTGTCCACTGGTAACCAGAAGCTTTTATTTTTCAGTAGTGTTAATAATAACTGAAGATGCCAGTTTCAGCATAATAATTATAAAATGCAAAAATTATCATAGAATGACATTAATATCTTGGTTAAAATAATTATGAAGTGATTCTGCTTAGTTTTTGCTATGTCTCTATTGTACATTATTGATACTTAAAAGAGAACTGGACCTGTTTAAAATATGCAGAAACATGTCAATAATATTTTTAACCAGAGTGGTTTTTAACTAGGAATGTAGTGTACTCCTATGATTTTGTACTGGGGAAAGATTTTAGTATATGGTTTGCTGCTAGAGCACTTTATATTTATCAGGATCTGGTTTGTGCTTTATAGTATATTCTTGCTTCTTACCAAGATTTGTGATAAATCTTAACAGCAGAAGAAAAGGTAAACTTCCTGAAGAGAACCAGCCAGCGGCCTTTCTGTTTTCATTTCTATGTTACTATTCACATATTCAGCAATATTTTTGAGAAAGTATTGCTTTAGGAGTATTTTCTTGAGGTACCGAAGGCTGTACGAGAATAGTGGTTATAACTGCATTGTATAGAGTGCCACTGTGGGCAGCCTAACACTGATCAAAGAAAAAAATTCAGTATCATCACAAAGCACCCATGTGAAAGACAAAGCTATACTGTAAGGTACATACGTTTCAGAACAAACATATAGCAGCAGAATATATTAAGCACACTATTGTTATTTTTATTTTTTTTATATTCTTTACAGCAAGCTGTTTTGGCATTGACATTATTATCATTTCCTGCAAATTTCCAACCAAATGAAAAAGAGGTGCATTTAAATGAAATAAGTACATAGAAAAATCACTGGGCAAAGGATTTTAATCTAAGTCTTGGGACTAAGCCCCTCTTTAGCTCTTGGGAAAAAAATAAAAAAATAATTTTACTTCTCTCTCTTTACTCCTGCTGTAATTTGCCTGTCCCAGTTCTTGAATGTTTTGGGGAACATCTTTCCTTAAAATGCATTCCATTAGTATCTTAGTCAACACCTCTAATGCTATAAATAAGTTCAAAAATAGACATTTTCAGGCAAACTAAACCTTCAGCTGAACAATTACACATCTCATTGTCATCAAGGAATGCATACCATTTTAACAACTCCACAAAATCTGAATCAATGACAGAACCAAGAACATAATTGTTTGTGATGCATACTTATAAGATTTATAGGATATTATTTCCTGACAAGTGATTTTTTTTTAATGTTACGGAAAGAATTACCTGTATTTGTGTGGATTGCATAGTGAACTATATTAAGTACTCAAAAGTAATATAATTAGCAAAAATCTACACACATTTGTTCCTGCTATTACCATCAAATTTATCTCATTAATATACTTCCCTACTATTTCAGTACTATGCATGTGCTCAAAAGCACTGCATTTCATAGTGAATTCAATTTCTTGCATTATTAATCCCCTTATGAAAAATAAAATTCAATCTCTTCAAAAATCTTGATATAGTCCCTTTAATTTCCATAACTATAAATCTTTTCTAAAAAACTAGCTTTAATTAGGTTCTGTCCTTGGCCATGTAGAAAAGGAAGGAAGCATCTTTCAATCCATTTATTGTCAGGCTTTACTGAATTAAAAAGTCCCATATGTTTAAGATGTTCAGACTACTATCTTTTCAACTTAATAGGCATTGGCTCAAATTTCTAAGTAGTTTTAAAGTGTTTCTCTTTGTTTTTGTTTTAGAAGAAAACTTTTTTTTTTTTTTAAACTTGGTGAGCTGAAAGAACAATACTAGAAATAATTCCCAAATAAATCCAAAGGTATACACAGCTATAAACCAAATCAAATTCTCTGACCAAATATTGACAAATTTAGATTACTTGAAACTTTTCAATTTTCCAACCTATTTTCAGATGAAGAATTAAAAACAAAGTATATAGACTTGATATATGAGCTGAATGAATTCAGGGGCTGAAGAACAGACTGGATTAAACCCCATCTTTAATTTGTTTTATATTTTACCATTCTCTGTTTGCTTGTATTCTCATAAGATAATGCAGATTGGAAGATAACCTCAGAAGGATGTCCACTCAAGCATTAGGCTCAAAATAGGGTCAGACCAAGTTGCTCAGGTCTTTATGCAGTCACTCTTACGACTGAACAACCTCTCTGCGCAGCCTGCTCCACTGCCTGATTGTCCCCATCAGGAAGAAGGTTCTCCTTTCTCACTTATGTTTTTATGAGATTTTATGTTTGTTTTGTTGAGAGCACCAAGAAGAAAAGGTACAGTGAGGGTATTATGTGTAATATTTTTCATATGACAATGAAAGAAAAATAAAGATTTTTATGGTGAAATTTCAAGAAAGGTGTTTCAAGTGACCTGGAAAAAAATTAACTATTGTCTAAAATCCTGTTCATCTAAAATCCTCTTTCCACAGTTAGTTTCATTCTTCTAGTGGAGAAACCAAAGACAATGCTTGCTTTCTAAGCAATGCTTAGTGTGTCACCTAATTAAGAAATGACACACCAGGAATTAAAATACTTGGTTATTGTTGTGCTTTTTTAATTCGTGGAACTTCTAGCAAGCTATTCCAATTAGATAAACCACCTGTGAGCTAGAAAATGTAACGTTATGTACTACAGCCACAACTTTTTTGAGGGCTGCAAGTGAGATGCTGTATAATTAGGAATGCAGCATGGTCGCCACCCTTCAAACAAAAGGCTATAACTTTTGTCTGTCTGGTGCCAATGAGCCCCATGTAGATGCTGCGCTCACAGCTACATCACTACCACAAAGATGTGTCTACAGTTAGATGTGAAAGGAGACAAATAGTGTTACAGGATTTCTTCATATGTGAAGAAGTGAAAGCATGTTAGGCATGTAGCATTTATTAATAATTACTCAGAAGCTGAGACTGACTTCCCCTAGACGAATGTCACTTATTTTACCTTCTCCTGACACATTTTCAGCATAAGAAACATAGTAGGGCTATGCATTTTAATATCTAATGTTCCCTAGATATCTAAAGTACCTCTTCTCTGCTTGGACAGCAAAAGTCACTTAAGAAATCAGGGCTCTCACCCTCTTATCTATTCTCAATATCAGGATGCAATGTTTACTTTTAAGAGGTTTCAAGTTAGCATTGCAACCCTGGTGCAATGGAGGCTGACCCCATATGGGGCTCTATTAGCAAGAGTGCAGCTAGTCCATAAAGAAGGAAGTATTCCTCTCTGTTGTGTTACCTGAGAGGCCATGTCTGGAGCACTGTGTTTGTTTTTTGACCTCTCAGTAAAAAAAGATCATTGAAAGAGTCCTTCAGAAGGTCAGCAAGATGATAAAAGGAGCTGGACTACGCAAAGACTAAGAAGGTGCTAGGGGAGCTGGTTTAAGGAAAGAAGGTTAAGAGTGGATCTTATTGTTCTCTTTGGCTACCTAGTGGGAGATTACAGAGAAGATAGGCTCAGCTCCTTCACAAAAGTGCACAGAAAAAGGATATGGTGCAATAGAAAACAGCTGCAGCAAAGGAAATTCTAGTTCAATATTAGGCAGGGAAAAAAAAAAAGCCACAATGAAAGTGGTAAAACACTGAACCAGTTTGCCCAGAGACATTAAGGAATAACTCATCCTTTGAGATGTTCAGAAATCGTCTGGCAAGGGCCTGAACAACCTGCTCTGACTTCGTGTTTGACTCTGCTTTGGGGCCAGATGACTTCCCAGTCTTCCCCTCCAACTTTTTCTTTTTTTTTTTTTTTTCCCCACTGTGATTATTGTATGATTATTCTAACTTCATGTTTAAAGTATTCTGGTTTTAGCTGTTTTTTAGCCATGTGTGACCCTTACTGGTCCAGTCTAGCAGGTTTGCACTGTGGCTGCTGCAAAAGTTAAAAGGTTTGCACAAGACCTATAAAACTATTGGTCTCACAAGCTTGTCTGCTCCACTGAGTTAAAAGTAGTCAGCAAAAGTCCTTTGTGAATGCAAAGCGCATTTTCTGTAGGAGCTGTAGATCAGATTGACATAGACTACCTGATAGAAAGTAACAGACCAGAGGTGACTCTAGTACTAGGACAGGAATAAAGCTAGGAATGGTTTGGACAGCTGTACAGGAAATAGGAGAGGAGCTAAGCTTGTTTAAATAAGGGATGGGCTATAAAGTGCAGACACAGAACTGGGCATCCTAACTAGCAGCAGTGAGCCAAAAGCACTGGATGATGGGCTGACAGAGCTGAAAGAAAGCCAAAGACAAAACGTGAGGAAAATCTCATAAACAGCAGCAGCAACAAACCAGTTTGTGTACTGAGTGACACTGAAATGCGAATACAAAATCAAGGCATTATATCCATTTGCATCCTGCCACAGATAGTTTTAGTTACAAGGGGCTCAAAAAATGGTATGACTGTGTAACAAGAACTATGCTACAAGAACAAATAGCAACTACATGGAGATAATCTGGGTTAAATCATCTGAACAGTTATATCTAAGGTTAAAAAAATTGTTCAAGTCACAGAGTAACATGACCTAGAGAGATAATACAACAGAGTAAATGAATCAAAATTTCATTCATACAGAATTTTATTCATAAAAAAAAGCTTCTTTCAGTTAGCTAAATGCTGTGTAAATGAAAAGTTAATGCAAAAAGTTTTCATAATACAGCTTAGAAAGGTGGCAGATGAGTTTCAAGGTAAATAAAGAAATAATAATAAATAAAATATGAAGTGATGTACTGAATTAAAAATAGAATCATAAAGCGGTTTGGGTTGGAACAGACATTTAAAGATCATCTAGTCCAATGCCCTGCCTGGAGCAGGGACATCTCCTACTAGACCGGTTTGATCAAAGCCCCATTCAGCCTAATGTTGAAAAGTTCCAGAGATGGGCATCTACAGCTTCTCTGTTCTGGTGCCTCATCATCTTCGTCATAAAAAAAATTTTTCATTAAGTCAATCTAAATTTACTCACATTCACTTTTTAACAATTGTCTTTTTTCCTATAACTATCGGTTCTGGTAAAATGTCTCTCTCCACCTTTCTTATAAGCCACTTTTCAGTATTGAAAGGCCACGATAAGGTCTTACTTCTCCAGGCTGAACAAGCACAATTTTCTTAGTCTTTCTTCATATGAAAGGTATTTCAGCTCTATGATCATTTTTGTCTCCCTGTTCTGGACCTATTATAACAGGTCCATGTCTTACTTGTGCTGGGGGCCCCAGAACTGAAAATGATACTCCAGGTGGGGTCTCATGAGAGCAGAGCAGAGGGGCTGTCCTGGTTTCAGCAGTAGCAGTCATTTTTCTCCTTCTTAGTAGCTGGTGTAGTGCTGTGTTTTTGACTTTCAGCCTGGAAACAGCACTGATAGCACCAATGTTTTTAGTTACTGCTCAAATGTTTAATCTGACCAAGGACTTTCTGAGCCTCATGCTTTGCCAGGGAGGAGGGGAAGCTGGGAGGAAGCAGAGACAGGACACCTGACCCAAACTGACCAAAGAGGTATTTCATACCACAGCACGTCATGCCCAGGATGTAAACTGAGGGCAGTTACTTGGAAAGATTAGATCACTGCTCGGGTCGGGCTGGGTATTGGTCAGTAGGGGGTGAGCAGTTGTATTCTCTTCCTTTGTTATTTCCCTTATCATTATTATTATAGGTGGTAGCAGCAGTGGTTTGTGTTATACCTTAGCTACTGGACTGTTCTTATCTCAATCAGTGGGAGTTACATTCTTTCGATTCTCCTTCCCCTCCCTCCGGGAGTGGGGGTGAGGAAGGCAGGAGTGAGAGAGAGAGACTGCGTGATTCTGAGTTACTGGCTGACTGGACTTAAACGACGACGGGGGAGAATCACCTCCCTTGACCTTGATGGTCACACTTCTGATGCAGCCCAGCAGAGGGTTGGCTTTCTGGGCTGCAAGTGCACGTTGCTGCATCATACCCAATTTTTTATTCAGCAATACCCCCAAGACGTTTTCCACAGGACTGCTCCCAATCCCTTCATTCCCCAGACTGTACTGACACTGGGGGCAGTCTCAACCCACCTGCACACCCTTGCACTTGGTCTTGTTGAACTTAATGAGGTTCACATGGGCTTAAGCCTGTCAAGGTCCCTTTAATTGCTACCCCTTCCATCTAGAGTATCAAGTGCGTCACTCAACCTGGTGTCCTCTGCAAACCTGCTGAGAGTGCATTCAATTTGCCATGTACTTTTGTGCTAGGATTATTTGATTTTAGGGTTGTTTCAAGCTGAATTAACACTAGAATATATAAGAAGACACAGATATTACAGAAGATGAAAAATTCTTGTACTAGGAAGTTAGTTTTAGGTGTCACCCTTTAATCCCATTCTCCTGAACATTTGTGGCAATGATATCCTCAGAAGTAATATTATATTTGTTACATGTGAATGATTGGCAGTCCCAGCACATCAGAAGTATTAAGGACTGTTTTCATTTGCTTGGTACTGATTAATAAAAGGGGGTCTGTATTTCTCCACACTTTCCCTTGAAACCTACTCATTGCTCCTTGATTTTTTGTTCAATGTGTATTAAATACAACAGTGAAAAGTAATTTTGAGAAGTAAAATGTTGCAATCTGTGCCCATCTAGAGCTTAAACAATTTTCCATATTTAATAAACAGGTGTAATTTTATATGTGATCTAATGTTGCACCTAAGGTAAACTTAGAAAGTTAATTTTCAAGAACATTATCTTTTCTGTTTGATTGTTTGCTTGGTTTTTGTTTTCCCTTTTTTCCTGGAAGCTAGTGATTTAAAAATTGCTTTTGATTGTATAAAATCTCCTTTAATCTCATATTTTACCTAAGTTTTCCCAATATTTTCCATAATAAGGAGCTTGAATGAAATCTTTGACCTTGTCAGAGAAAGCACTTCACAGTAAATCTTGCAGTTTGTAGCTTACCCAGCAAACAGTCTGACTGAACAAGGCAGAATACCAGCTTTAAGGATACTCTATTACAGTAGATCTTTGTTAGGAAAAAATAATCAATCACAGATGTGTCTATATATATCGTGGTTCTCTATAAAGTGGAACTACTGTGGAAACCAGAGGCAAATACATAAGAGCTTTTATAGCTTTTTATCATTCAATGCAAATTTGTAAGACCTTGCCCCTTCCTAATTTGAAAAGGAAAAAGAAGATGATTTTTAAAACATCTGGAAAATATGACTGCAAAAATTCTCTTAGTACAAAATTCTCCAGTGTCATCTTCTCTGATGGTGAGTTTCTCATCAACCAACAGCCCCAAGTCCTTCTTATCAGGGCTGCTGTCAATCTTTTCTCTGCCCAGCCTGTGTTTATGACTGGGATTGCTCCAACTCCCATGCAGGATCTTGCGCTTGGCCTTATTGAACTTCATAAGGTTTGCACAGACCCACATTTCAAGCCTGTCAAGGTCCGTCTGGATGGCACCCCTTCCCTCCAGTGTGTTGACCACACCACAGAAATTGGTGGTGTTGGCAAACTTGCTGAGGATACATTCATGTTGCTGACAAAAAAGTTAAACAACACTGGTCCCAGTACTGATCTCTGAGATGCACCACTCATCACTGGTCTCCACTTGGCCATTGAGCTGTTGGCTGCAACTCTCTGGGTGTGACCACCCAGACAATTCCTTATTCACCAAGTTGTCCATCCATCAAATCCATAAGTCTCCAATTTAGAGACATGAATGCGATGCAGGACAGTGTCAAACGTTTTGCACAAGTTCATGTAGTTCACTTCCTTTGCTCATCTTTTATTCACCAATGCCTTGGCCCCATTGTAGAAGACCACCAAATTTGTCAGGCATGATTTTCCCTCTTATACTACTTGTGTGATCTAAGGACCATAAAAAATTTTGATTAGCTGACTGCTTAGTTAATAGTTTAGATGCTTGGAGGAGTTAGTAATTAAAGACTAGTTCTTTTGCCCCATAATTCAAAGGATAGATGTGAAAACAATGATTTTTTTTCAGTTATAATTGGCATTAATGCTATTCTTTATATATTTCTACCAGAACTAGAAAAAGCTGCAACTAAGTTTCAGCAGTCTATATATCCACTTGCAAAATTTCTTTTTTCACTAGACCTAGTACAACACCTGTTATGAAGTGGCAGCTTTAATTGTTCTTCTAAGAGTTGTTCATACAATAAAATATATGAGGTTTGGCAGCGATGATTAATCAGGTAAACAATCTGCTTCATGCATTAACATAGAAACACAGGAACAAAGGTTTGTAATATATGAAGAGAAGTGCAAATGAAAAAAATGGAAGAAAATCCAATTTCTTTGACATAACAAGCATGAATGTATCTTTATGCCATCATCTATTGATAATACTGTCTATTATGAGGTGAAAAGAATTGAATAGGTTGACTTACAATATATATAGGCCAGATAAAAAAAAAAGAAAAAAGCCCACCAAAATCTGAAAGCCAGTATTTTCTAATTAAATAGAACTTTTGCTAGAACTAAAATAGATCATTCTGACTTTAAGCATAGGCTTCCATTATAATCAATAATGATTGACTACATTTGTATTGACAAGAACATACTAATAATTAAGTTATTAGCAGAGTTTCACTGGAAGATATAAAAAGAGAATGTCCTTATTTATTTTTCCCATTATGAAAAGTAATTATTCTATTTTACCAAATTCTGTGCTTAGCAGTGCACATATTAGACCAAATACCATCAGTAATCATCTGCAATACTAATTTCTTTACTGTAATCTTTTCTTTCTTCTGTAATTAAAGATTAATGTACTTGTATAGTTATTAGTGGAATTGTGTAATAGCAATATTTCACTCCTGCAGTCTGGTATTTATCTTTACACTAGAGGAACAATTGTAGACAAATATTTATATAACTGAAAACATTACTGGGTGAATTTTGGGGCATTTCATTGAAAGATTTTTTTCAGATAACAATTCAACAATATTCATCCTGATTTAATTGTGAGGCATACCTGCATTTTACTAGTAGTAATAAGAAAAATAGACTGAGTTTAACATATATTCTTAAAGAGAAGAAGAAAACTACTATTTCTAGAGCAAAGTTTATATTCTTTATATAACTGAGTGTACTGTGAAAAAATATATTTAAATAGTTTCTATTGTGAAAAGCAGTACAGGAAAGATGATGTTTCTTTTTTTTTTACCGAAATGCAATTTTAATTTTTTAGGCATTTTCTGTTACATGACTGTTGGTTTTTTGGGTTTTTTTCCCCATAAACCTTGTGTATTTGTTAATGAAAGTACTTGGAATGCATTTGGAATCCAGGGGAACTAACTTATACTTAGTAAGATATTGGTTGGCACAGCTCAGGTGAATACTGCCTTAAGACATGCTCCAACTGACAAAGCAACACCCTGGCCAAAGGGATGGCTAAGCAGAACATGTATTCACTCTTGGGCCATCACAGTTTGCAGGCATAATTTTAAAGTAGCATTAATCCACCTGCAGATTTGTGTCAGCCTTCTAAACTTCTTTAAGCAGCTTATATTAATAATCTAGGCTGTAAACATGTCAGGAGTGAACAAGTATCCCATTCAGGATATAAATATCTCATTCAGGATGGATTCAGGATACCCATATGTTTGGAAAAATAAATTTTGTCAGATGGTCAAGGTAACGAGCTAGGACTGCTCGCCACTTCAGCTATCCCAGACACATCTGGCTGTGAATTTGCACCTCTGCAATTCTCCATTAATCTCTTTTCATACAGGACAGGCCACCGCCAAATTCTATATTGCATATTCAAAGGGAACTCAGTAACCAGAACTCCCTTAATCTCAAAACCACGGAATATTAGACCTACAAGTTACCTTTTAGTAACCTAAGTATATTTCATACAGCCTGATTCTGCGCTTAGACCAAACTGAACCGTAAGTCTCAACTGGGAGAAAGACATGAGTCTTTCAAGCAAACTCAAACCAGTAAGCATCAAGATGTCAGTGAGGAGGGGAACACTCACAGACAACACTGATCACACTCTCAAACTATTCTTTTGTCTCTGAGCTTCAAGATTGTTTGTGAAATTTCCCATTTCATTCCTTCATCCTTTCTCTCATTGGGGGATCTAGAGGAAAGAAAGAGGCAGAAAGAAGAAAAACTGACGAGAGTGTAACTGCCTTCTTGTGTGCCTGTGTGCACACAGTAGACAAACTCACAATATTTTTATTATTGGGGAAGAGAGTTAAGGAAAAGTCCTAGGAGAAATTAAAAAACAGACTAGGTAAAAGTTGCTTGGCTAATAACTATATTCTGAAGTCCATAGTAGCTGCAGGTTGTACACTTAGGTACTTATACTATTTTAGTACATAAAGTACCTAAGTACTTTGGGTGCATAAAGGCACTTGCACCTGAAGTTTCTACTGAAATTAAACTGTTCTACTAGGATTTGTGAGCTTACTGTAAGGAGTCAGATAAGAAACATTTGGCCCAACAAATTGCTAGCTTCACTTACATCTTTTAAGCAAAGGATTGTCCTGCTAGTTGAAGAAAACATTAGGCTGTTATCTTTATTTCAGGAATATTTATTTCTGTGGACTATTACTGAAGTTCCTGAAAGTTTAGGTATTCACTTTCTCTTAGCACCATCTGTTTAGGTACCTAAAAATAAGTAAGAATTTTGCCTTTATCTGCTGCTACTTAATGATTTGTTGCTTGACACTGTTGGCAGAGATCCCTCTAATAACAATTAATTCCCTAACTTGTTATTAACTCCACTTCTATTTCTAGTCTAGCATATTTTAAACCAGTCTCTGAAAATTTGTCTTAATAGGTAAGATACATATTTCTTCTGGTTTGCTAAAGAGTAACACCTGAAATGTGCTTCATTTTGTAAAGTACCTAGTTTCTGAACAGGGTGCTAAATTAGGCATCTAAAACCAGATATGCCAATAGTCATTAATCCTTTAAGAAATCATGAAGGATTATATTAATGAGTTTCTATTAAAATTTTCCCCATACGTAAAATGTAACTGAGTTTATAGCAAAATGGTGCCAGGACCATGCAAGGCCATTTTATTCCATACTTTAGGCCAAGGATATAAAGACACGTAAGAGGTAGTGACATGCCAGGGGAAGATACATGACCAAGGGCCTTCTTTTTACTCCATAACCTCTCATCTTCAGGTGACACCATAAATCATTGTCACTGTCAGAAGGCTGCAGTGAAGAGAGACATTAGTTCCCCAGCTACTGTAAAATACCACCTGGTATTTTGCATAAACTACAGGGTTATTTTACAATAACACTAAATAACCTAAATCTTGATCATAAATCACCAGCAAGAGTCTTACCAACAATAGCAACTCTGAAACTAAAAAAATCTTCTTCTTTACCTGTAAATATGTTCTTGGTATTCTGGTTTTGCCGAGAGTCTAGTAATCTGTGGGTGACAAGGTAGAAATAGTTAACGAAATGGATCCAGGCATTATCCCCCTGGTCCGGCTTAAGCCTTGGGAACAATGAAGGGTAAAGATCTGTTAGCAAAACAGAGCAGGTGGTTTGCAAGATAAAGCAGGATCTCTGAAATAGACCAAACAATGTAAATATTTGTAACCCTCAGTAGTTTTGCTAAATTGGGATGATAAGGAAGCAAGAGAGTGGAAAGTTTCTGCTTAGCACTTAGCGGACTATAAAAGGGATGCAAGATGCAAAATAAAGGTCTTCAGATTTTACTAGAACTGGAGTCCATCTTTGATATGCCACACTCACCTGCTCTATAAAAATGAACTCTGAATAAATACTTGAGAAGAGTAGTTTAAATACTTGACAGCGTTTGTACTCAAGGCTCACTATATTTTCTGATTCAAAAATGAATGCATGAAGAGGCATCTTCTCATACCAGTATTTTATTATTATTTACCTGACTTTCAACAACACAAAACCAACATACTACTGGGTTTTGATGCAAAAGAAAAATATATATATTTCTAAGGTCTGGGTCACAATTTATTCCTGAAGTTACTCAAAAAATCTGAGGAACAAAACAGAGAGAAGGAAAACAAATGGATGCCCCTGGACAGAGCACTTCCTTTCTTCACATTGCATTATGACTTAGTAGGGCTCTGGTAGTTGTATTGAGTGTCTTTGTACTCCTGTCCAGATTGCCAGTTCTGGTAAAATCATTAACTTTACATCAAATATGGTAACCAGAGTATATGACATTTTCATGTTTGGTATTCTGCTTTATTTATTTAAGCCAGTATATAGAATAACCACCCATTTTTCAGCAGAAGAAATTTTAACTGCCTTGTTCAAAATCTAAGGTGTTTTTCAATGTGCTCTTCAGAAAGCTGTTAAGAGAGTTATAAGAGAAATATCTGCCACTTTCTTGCTATAATTCTATGCAGTGTCTCTTAAATACTATAAAAAGTATCTACTAAAAATTCAAAACTGTCCTAAAATTAGCATATCACATTCTGCTTTGCCCATTCTGCCACTGTGCATTTTATTCATAGCTTTTTTTTTCCTTCTACTAGCCATTCCGAAAAAGAGTTAAAAAAAAGTACAGAGCTTTCAATTACTTCATGTACCCATTGGCACATGAGGTGATTTTTTTTCCTTGTACTGATGTTAAAGATCCATGCACGCTTTTATGGATTGGTTAGACTTTTTTTTTTTCTTTTTTTTCAGATTTAGCAAAGCCCTGCCAGAAGACATTTAATGCTGTCATTGATATTCTATTTACTGTCAGGGACATTAAACTGAGAAGAAAGACCTGGCACACTGACTTTCTCTAGAAGCTTTGATAGTACGTTGGCTGCAGTTTAGCAATGTGAAAATAGTGTTTCACTGCAAGCAAAACCAGGAAATTTTCTTCTTGTCAATTTAAAAAAGTTGTGAGCAAAGAAGTCAGCTTCAGACCATATAGGCTTTGCAGATTACAGAGACTGCAATTTTTGCTTCATTCTTAAAGTAAAAATCTACCTCTGTTCTTCTGTCAAAATTATCTCTACTGTTATAGAGCACTGGACATTGAGAGGCTATTTCACTTTTCAGAATCACACAGGCTTTCACCTGATTTCATTCCTTTACCTATTCAGTAGTATTAACCCATTAAAGACAAAATGTGCAAAATGTCTACTTTTAACATATTCAGTAGACAGCAGTGAACCTGAAAGAGAAGAACTGGCTTATAACGTGAGTATGACTGAAAGATCTAAGCGCCAGCAACTGGAAAGCCTTCACTTTGTTCCTTTTTCCAGTGTCAGCACATTCGTGCATGTATGTGTAATTTGCAGGTAGATGACGTCCGTTGCACTTCCTTTATCCATCAGCGATATGGCCCCACCATAGAAGGCTACTCGTTTTATCAGGCATGATTTGCCCGTAGTGAAGCCATGTTGGCTGTCACCAATCACCTCTTTGTTGTCCATTTGCCTTAATATAATTTCCAGGAGGTTCTGCGCCATGACCTTGCCAGGCACCCAGATGCGATTGACTGGCCTTTAGTTCCCCAAGTCCTCCTTTTTTCCCTTTTCAAAATGGAGGTTGTTTCCCCTTTTGCAGTTAGTGACAACTTAACTGGACTGCCATGACTTCTCAAATATGGTGAGTAGTGGCTTAGCCATGTCAAGTATCAGTTCCCGCAGGACCCATAGATATATCTTGTCAGGGGCCATGAACTTGCGGACCTTCAGGTTCCTTAGATGGTCCTGAACCTGGTCTTCTCCTACAGCAGGCAGTAACCCCCTGCAGCAGACTTCTCCAAGTCCCTGCCTTTGCCTTCTGGGACTTGAGCGATGTGTCTAGAGCTTCTGCTGGTGAAGACCAAGGGAAAAAATTCATTGAGTACCTTGGCCGTCTCTATGTCCCAGGTAACCAGGTGTCCTGTTTCCTTCTGGAGAGGCCCACTTTTTGCTAATCTTCCTTTTATCACCGATGTACCTATAGAAGCTTCTACTGCTGCCCACGATGTCCCTGGCCAGATTTAATTCTATCAGGGGGTTAGCTTTCCTAAAATGATTGCTGGCTGCTGGATACTTTCTCTGTATTCACCCCAGACTACCTGTCCTTGCTTCCACCCTCTCTAGGATTCTTTTTTGTGTTGGAGTTTGTCCAGAAGTTCCTTGTTTATCCAGAAAGGCCGCCTGATGTTTTTGCCTGAATTCCTCTTTGTTGGGATACATTGCTCCTGAGCTTGGGGCAGGTGATCCTTGAATATTAAGCAGCTTTCTCTGGCCTCTCTTCCCCCCAGGGCAATATCCCATGGTATACTACTGAGGATACCCTTGAAGAGGCTGAAGTCTGCTTTCCTGATGTCCACAGTTGCAAGCTTGCTGTGTACCATCCTCACTGCCCTAAGGATCTTGAACTCCACCATGTGTGGAGTGCTGTGTCCAGTTGTGGGCTCCTCAGTGCAAAAGAAACTTGGACTTACTGGCATGAGTCCAGTGCAGGGCAAGAAAGATGTTTAAGGGACTGGATCATGTGTCACATGAGGAAAGGCTGAGAGAGCTGGGAGTGCTCAGCCTGGAGAAGAGAAGGCTAAAGGGGGGGTCTTATCAGTGTGTATAAACACCTGATGAAAGGGAGCAAGGAATACAGAGCCAGACTTTTCTCTGTGGTGCCCCATGTCAGAACAAGAGGCAATGGGCATGAAATAAAATACAGGAATTCTGTTTAAACATATGAAAAAAGTTGTAAAAATATTGTGAGGGTAATTGAGCAAATGAGGGACAGGTTTCCTAGAGAGATTGTGGAGACTCTGTCCCTGGAGCTATTCAAAACCTGACAGGACACGGCCCTAATTAATCTGCTCTAGCAGACATCCCTCTGTGCAGGGGCTTGATATAGATGATGTAGGTCCCTTTCCACCTCTGCCTTTCTGTAATTCTGCAGTTCTTTGAAAGAAGGAGATGTTTGGGACTTCCTTTCCAACAGATTTAACACATTATTAATGTGGATTTTCTGCATATAAGTGAATTTGAACACTGCAAATCAGCAGAGGTGTACATTGATTTAAAGGCTATAGAGTGTAAAATATTTCCTTAAACAATACGACATATTTCCTTGACAATCTGCAAGATAAGATTTTAATATTCTAGCTAAACTGAGATGAAAAATATGCTGGCTGTATCACCTATCTAACCACTCAAAAAATAGTTGAGAGTCACATTTAACCAGAAGCTGAAAGTCATATAGAGCATAATTACCAACTAAAGATAAGAAATCTCCAATAGTCATCTTTTCTTAACATACTAGCAAGCTTCAAATGCATCTAGGGGATTCATACACACTACTAAGTTTCCCCACTACCTCTCCTAATTTCAAGTTTTTATTAGATACTGGTAGTTTTCTCTCTGACAATAACTCTTAGGCATCAGACAGAAGGTTTCTCAATACAATGGCAATGTTTTATATCCCTGCTTGGAATACACAAAGGAAGTCTTCAGGACATATTAGTTGTACAAACTGGTGACCAAGAAGGTATTTGTTTCTGTGCTGTATTGGGGAAGGGAGTGATCTTGATTCTCATTTGCTTTATTCCTACCTATTGATTCATTTATGCCATTTAATACACTGCCATCAAACTAATTCTGTGGATTTAAAATAACATATAATGACACTGTAATCACTTCTTTGACTCTTTTCACTCTCAGAAGCCAGACTGTTAGCTGATGCAAACTGCCATGGCTTCACACTGTGTCTTTGTTAGCACTTATAAAAATTTGGCTCTAAATTTTTTTAATATTTTGAAGAAGAAATTTTGCAAGCTCTAAATTTTTGTTTAAATAAGAACTGTGAACTGCAGCTGGAAAACCTGTGTGTCTGCACTGGCTTTCTAATATTGCATTTTAACTGAAAACTCAAAGAAATGTGTTGCTGCTTGTAAGGTTTTATGTCATGATGTGCAACAGTATCTTAATGTTAAAAATGTCATATGTGGAAGACTTCAAAAACCATGAATGAATGTGGGTATTAGTTCTCCTTAGCAATGAATTTTATAGTTAAAAACCTATGTGTTTAAAATCCATTAAAAAGTAAATTAATTAGCTACTTGAGTTAATTTTTTAATGGAAGCTATTAAAGTGTTTAGAAAGAACAACAGGGTTGTAATATTACAATCATACCAAACTACAGAGAATTTCCACTATTTTTAATTTTACCTGAAATAGTTTAATGATGTCTCATTTCAGGTTTAATTTTTATTATCCTGAAAAATACAAAAATATCTACTGATTGCCATTTCTTATGGTTCCCTCTTTGATTTAGTTGATTCTATGATTCTTGTTGGTGTTTCTTCTATGCTTCCCTCAACTAACCATTCCACCTCTGTGCTTTGTGAGTAATTGAAACCTTAAAAAAGAGGTACAGTGGTAGAAATGAGAATAAAATAATAGGCTATGTTACAACAACACATAAGTAGAACTCATAAAGTACATTAAGCATAAATCTTACTAAGCATAAACTTTTAAATACATTATATTGGCATCATAGATAAAGGAGACCAATTTAATAAAGCAGATCTAGCCTTTTGAAAAATGCGAAGAATCGAATCTGTATCTCAAGACCTTCTGTTTCTATTCTGTCCTTGCTATTATAAACTGCATTTTCTTCATAGTAATCATAATAAATAATAAAATAAAATATATTAAGCACTTACAGTATTTTTACATTGAGTTTTAATATAACTGTTATTTTTTTAAACAGGCCTTATATAGTGCACTTAAATTTTTTTCCATAATCTTTGGTTATTGTGGACATGAGTTTGTCTAACTTAATGGAAATTGAAATAACCACACCAGCAGCAGCAACAACAGTGACAGTAATAATATCTTGAGAGGTTTTGATTGTTGTTTATAGTAAGAAAAATGATAAAAGTCACCATAATCTCAGAATTAGAGAAGTTTTTTATTGTTTCTTTTTTTTTCCTTCTTGTATAGCAAGAAGTTTCAGATGACTTCAGAAGAAAATGTAGAAGAGTTTCTCTGTTGTCCCTTCTTCTTATTTGGAGGCCATAGAAGTGAACAAGTTTTGGGGGCTACTTGGTGCTGTTCATATATTTCTCCCTTCCCGGGAGCCAAATGAACTGATTCCATGACAAAGTCTTACCTCCCGCCCCAGGATCCAACTGCCAAGCTATAGCAGTAAGGATTACTGGTTAACAGACTGATGCAGAGGAGGCTCAACACCCCTTTTGGCAGAGTAATGAAAAGTAAGACAATTTTCCAGGAAAACAAAGGGCCTGTCCCTGATCCACAAGCTGACATCCCCAAAAGGCCTTTGTTCCATTCCAATGACGCTGCCCAGCTAGCCCAGGGCTGTATCTGACCACAATTCCCCTCAGTACGCCCGATCCAGACCCCCACTCATGGGCTGATATCCTGGCCTTGGCCCGTGCTTATCTCCAGGGAAACGTCCGATGCTCCTCCCTTACCGGCCCTGTTCACTGGCTGGGGCAGTGGGATCGGCAGCCTGCTGCTACCTTGCCTCTCTTCCAAGACCTGTGTAACATGAAGGACAAAGAGGAAGAACAAGAAGTCCATGGAAATCTGCAGAGGTATGGCATTGCTGGGATTGTGGAGATTTGGTGGGACGGCACAAGTGGCAACCAGTTTCTCCAGTGCTTTGGAGGCAATTTTTTGACACAGGTTCTGATAGGTCTACTGGTGGTGTGACAGCTGGCAGCCTTGAATGCAGTGATTGTAAGTGTCCTGGGTTCAGCAGTAGCAGTCATTTTTCCCCTTCTTAGTAGCTGGTGCAGGGCTGTGTTTTTGACTTTCAGTCTGGGAACAGCACTGATAACACCAATGTTTTTAGTTGCTGCTCAGTGGTGTTTACTCTGACCAAAGGACTTTCTGAGTCTCATGCTCTGCAAGGGAGGAGAAGAAGCTGTGAGGATGCAGAGACAGGACACCTGACCCAAACTGATCAAAGAGGTATTCCATACCACAGCACGTCATGCCTAGGATGTAAACTGAGGGCAGTTACTTGGAAGGATTAGATCACTGCTCGGGTCGGGCTGGGTATCTGTTGGTGGGTGGTGAGCGGTTGTATTTTCTTCCCTTGTTATTTCCCTTATTATTATTGGTGGTAGCAGCAGTGATTTGTGTTATGCCTTAGTTAATGGCCTGTTCTTATCTCAACCTGTGGGAATTACATTCTTTCGATTCTCCTCCCACTCCCTCCAGGAGCGGGGGAGAGGAAGAGGGGAAGGGAGTGAGCAAGCCGCTTCATGGCTGAGTTGCTGACTGGGTTTAAACCACGACAGTAAGACAAAATAGTTTAAGATCCTAAGGGTAACAGTACATAAATAAAACCCTTGGACCTCAAGAGAATGTATTTAGGCTTTTCTTATTGGCTGGATCCTGATGGAGTCTTGTTCTAAAGGGCAAGAAGACACAAATTAAGAGATTTTTCTTTAAAGACAACCTCTACAAAGCATAATGCTCTAGCCCAATGTGCAAGACAATGAATGGGTTAGACAAGCCTCTTTGGCTGAACACAGTACTCTTCTCTGAGCTTGAACACTGAAAAAGGAGTTGAAAGATGTGCTGCCAAGGACAAGAGAAACCTTGTTTAGGCATACAGGGACAGAATTAGAAAAGCCAAACCCTTCCTGAATAATGCCCTGCAATTGCACAGGCTGGTGGATAGTTGCTTCTTCTGCTGGTTGAAACAAAAGATTAGTTGTCTTGTGCTCTTATGGTGCTGAAGGCTAACTGTGCATTAGAGTGCAGCCTGAGTGCAGCTTTCAGGTTGACGGAAATAATTATTCACTGTATTTCACACTTACTGTGACTCACGTGCAGTATTGTATCTGCCTTTCAGGTCCTCAAGGCTGGAGCAGAAGAAACCAAAGTCCTGTGGAAAAGCATTAAGAACACTGGGGGCTAGAGCGCATGTTGTGCACGAAGAGGCTGAGAGAGCTGGGTTGTTTAGCCTGGAGAACAGAAAGATAAGAGGAGATTTAGATGAAAATTTCAGCTGCATGTAAGAGGGTTACAAAGAAGATGGACACAGACTTTTCACAGTGACATGCATGAGTCAATAGGCACAAATTGCAGGAAGGGAAATTTTCACTTGGCATAAGAAAAAAAAGTCCCAATCAAGGTGATTAAACACCAGAACAGATTTTCCAGAGAGGTTTTGAAATAATAGTTGTTGGAAATACTCTTGACTAGTAAGGTGCTAAATAACCGGAGTTACAACTTGCTTTTTGACCAGATGATTTCCAGAGGTCACTTTCAACATTATTATTGCTCTGATTACTCTGTGGCTACTGAACACAAAGGATGACTGGGCAAAGATCTGACAAACCATGCAATACATACCTTGCAGACACTCTTTAATTAGTTGGTTGTGGGAGTTAATGAGTTAATAGGATTCAAAACCAGAATTATTTTTATTTTTTTCAGTGTATTTTCCATTATCTATTTCAAATAAATTAAATATAAGTTGTCTTACAGGATAGGGTTCAGCAGAGTTAGATTCAGTGCGGCAGAATTATTTTGAGAGGTATTTGCATTCTAAAGAGACCATTTGCTGGAGAATGACATTAAGAGTTCATGCACATGCAACAGAAGCTGAAGGCTCAGAAATGAGACAGAAAGAAGAGTTATTTCCTTCTAGCTAGATAGACTGAGCTCCTATCTTTTTAAGTTGCAGCTGAAGATGTTATTGGCAGACTGCTAGAATTTACCTAGTTCTTATTCTACTGTACTAAGCTGAAAAGGCAGTAATTTGAAAGTATTTTCATGTTCTATGTGTCTTCATTTCATAGTTACTATTTGCAGAAGAAAATGTGTACTGTTTCTTAAATCTCTTGAAAAAATCTTTTTTTTTTTTTGTCAGACAACAGAGAAAGAGTAGGCAGCTTTATCATTAGAAAAATCTTTTTCTTCTGCACCTTTATGGAATCATTTCAGTTGCATACATACACCACAATCACTGAGATCACTAACTGACATCTACAGATTAGAAAACAGAGCAAGGATTATGCTGAATATCTGACTGTCAGGTCTCAGAAAGCAATAAGGAAAATGAAAATGCAGATGCCTAGGATCTGGCCAAACAGAATCAATTCAAATTCATACTGCAAAAGTGTAAATGCTTCCTCAGTTGATATCCACTCTGCTGATAGCCACTCAGCTGTAGATGCCTACCTATGTTGACACAGGTGTCTATACAACTTGGTGTTAAGTTGCATAGTGAAAAGACAGAGCTCCCTTCTATCTGCTCGGTTCAGGCACAGGATTTGTGTCTGTTGTAGCTGGTCAGAGAGAGAGCAATAGTGAAGGAATGAAGGAGCCAGCATTCTCTATAAAGGAGGCTTACCGATGGGAAAGAGATAGTAAGAAATGGAAAATGCAGGACAAAATTTATTTAGACAGCATCTTCATGTTAAGAATCAGTAAGATATAATGCCTAGTGTTCAAACAGGACTCTGCTGTCAATTGAGGAAGATGTCAAACAGTTGCACTATAGAAGAAGAGAGAAAGCAGGTGGAATACAAATTATAATCCAAATTGCACTAGCAGGTTTATGCTAGCCCAAACCATATTTAGTTACTGAACTTGCATAACATCCCCAACAGCATGTGAATACACTGTAGATGGTACTACAAATTTCCTAGGTATACAAGATTCAGAGCCATGACCAGAGTTTGACATTTGTGCTTGGGCAAATATCCCTCCTGGTTTGCAACCTGATAGTCTTTTTATATAATTAGATGCATAAGGCAGAAATGCACTCATTGGGAGTGTGAGTTACATTTATGTCTCCAATAAGTCATGAAAACAGCTTCAGTTCAACTCTGCAATGCTTGCATAAAAACATATTCAGCTTTCAGCTACGGACAGACAATATGTTGAATAGCCTTGTATATTTCCATAATGCTTTTAGGGGGCATACGTTTTGACCTCACTGAACTCATTGGGTCCTGAATGAGAAGTCCCATTCAGAGATTACAGCCTGAGATCTAGAAAAGGAGCTAGGTTCTTTGCTGGATTTTCCTTGCATACAGTGAAACTGAAAGTGTGGCTTGTTACCCGCCATCTTGAGTACTACAATGTTTCATCAATACGTACTAACTGTTCTCAGCCAGAACTTGACCTAACCAGTGAATCTGCTCTTACAGCATGCTCAACATTTAATGATCCATAGCTGACAGTGACAGCCACCAAAAGCAAAATGACTGTACAGTCTGTGCACAGAATACTCCTGGTTACTGTAGGACATTGCTGGGATTTCAATACCAGGACATATATAAAATTTATAATTCCAACATATTCCAAATCCAATCATATTTAAATGAAGAGGAAACACTTGCTCTATTTGGTTTTGTTTCTGCAACTGCATGGGCCTTTAATAATGGTGGGCATTAATTTCTTCAAGTATATCTGAACAAATATTATGCTAGACAGTATGACTCTTTTTTAAGATAGTCTGTTTTTATTAGAAAATTCTGCTTTTATTTGCTCAGAATATTGATAAACATCTACTTGGGTATACATTTGCCATTGAAAATACTTGCTTCAGATTGATTTTCTTTGTGGTTCTCTTTTTTTTTTTTTTTTTTTTTACTTTAATGTCATATAAAAATGTTCATTTATTTCTGAGAATGAAAGCAGAAAATAATCTATTGTTTGCCAATGTTAAATAATTGTCAGACTTTTTTTAAGACTTATAATGGCAACACACTTTGGAGCTGTTATTTAGAAATTGGTAGTGGCCTTTGAAAGATACTCTGTATGAAACTCTACACTATTAGAAACTTTTCAAAAACTGAAGTTAATATACAGCATAAAGATGATTATCAACTACTGCCTCATACATCTTTGATTATTCTACTATAAAGGAGGACTTTCTTTTCAGCTTGCAGTGTTCTACAAATAAATCCATTCTAAATTGCCCATCCCCATTTTATCCCTAGCCCATGAAGCAAAACTGCCATCATGAAGTTTCTTTTAGGCAGGTCAAAGTAAGATTGAGTCTATCACTACCTGGATGTTAGAGGGAGAGATGGAGCATGACAGAAAACATAAGGTCTTATTTAGGGTAGCTAAGATGCATAATATCTAGACACTAACACAGGACAAAAGAACTTTCTGCTATCCAAGAGAGCAGACTAGTGCTAAACTCCGCAGCTCTTGTCACTGGTAGACAGTGCGGTTTCTATGTATGGTTGAGGTAAACTGTGGGGAGAGACTAGAATTAAGTAAAAGTCAATTAGAAAGTGAAAAGTTTAATAACCTAGCACAAAATTATTATTTGTATTAGCAGCATGGGTTAGTAAGATAATTCAGTCTGGGAGGAAGTTGATGAGGTTTCTGGTACAAACTCCTGCTCAAACTAGGATCAACTGATAGATCAGACCAAGTTGCTCAGGTCTGCATCCAGCTGTGTCTGGAAAACTCCAAGGCTGGAGATTTCACAACCCGTCTGGGCAGCCTGCTCCAAATGCTTGACACTCCTAATAGTGAAAAGATTTTCCATTACATTCAGTCAGAAACAGACTTCAAATTATACCTTTTTTTTTGTCATACTTTTAGACAGTAAGTGATTAAACAGCAACAGAAACTTTTTACAGATATGAGCTACAGCTAGAAAACAGGAAAGACTTCAAATTGCCAATAAAAACATCCCATGTCTAAAAGCAGAAATCTAATCCATTGGTCTAGTATGTAGATATTACCTATCTAGATGACAGTTATGCTATCTATATTTGCTCTTTAGCGCATTATTTGCTATAGTAACTAGGGATTTGAAACTAAATGGGATTATTTGGGTAAAAAGATATGAGGGGGAAAAAAGCACTACAGTTTATATAACTCTTTAAAACCAGGAAAGCATTTCATTACATATTAATAAAAGTGGTAGAGCACTTGGACAGAATCTAATTCCTTTGTGTGTGGAATAGCACCCTACCCCAAGAGAAAACTATCTTGCACAAGTGAGGGAAACTCATTCAACCTCAAGGAAATATGGAGGTTTCATGAGAAGACCTGGATCATTGACTTCACTGGTGTAACACTCATGGAAAAGGACATTTGCATTTAGCCCTGAAGATATCCTGGACATTCTTTTCAGTGCAAAATGTTGTGTTTAAAAGATCTTGGCTATACCAACACTGACCTACAGACATTATGATTTTTTCTTTTCCTTCCTATTAGAAATACGTTGAATAAAAATGTGCCTTGCCCTCCTCAATATGTACTATTGGTCAACTACAATGAATCCTATACTTTATCATAATTAAGAGAAAATACAGAAGTCCCCCAGGGGTCTCAAAATTGTAAGTAGCATAGGTTTACGCTTCTGATTTAGCAAAGTAAAACAGAAATTCATAAAATGGAAGTTATTAATGGGTTCAATATTACCATCTCATTGCTAATGGTTTAAATAAATTATTGGTATAGAGATTCCCTTAGCTTTTTAAAAATAGCAAGAGTATCTCCAATTATTCATGTTTAATGCTGCTCAGTGAATGAGGGTGAATCTTTGACCCTATTAATGCCTTGTTAGAAATAAGATAGATGTCTAGAATTTAGGGGATCACACAGTTCTATTGTAGCAGCTATATAAAAGTGGGCAATAAGAGTTATAGAATTATCAGAACCACTTAAGACTAGGGCTTTTTAGCTGATGGAGATCTAAACAGAAACAGTTTGAAGGAGTCTTTGTATGTACGCATGTATATATACAGGTATTTCCGTGCATATAACACAGCAGAGGTTTAAAGCACAACACTATACAAAACAAGATCAGTACAGGTTATTCATTATCAAGACAAAACCAGGAGAGACTCTTATTTATTATGTGTTGGTAAAGAAATAATGGCTGCCTTGATGAAGGCTCTTGTAATGTGCACCCAGGGGTCAGTTTTGACACTATGCCTGTGTTACCAAATGTCCAACTCTGAGTTCATGGGTAACCAGCAAAATTCCAACTCACAACTGACACAGGCAAATTTTCTTATGTTTTCTGTGCATTGTGGTACCTATATTGTTGCAAAAGCACGTGCAAAATAGGCCTCAAAGACAGAAAGACAATGGCATACACACACAGAAAAAAATTAATTCTTAATTCCTGTACATTTTTTGTGTTTGATTCTTCTACTCTCTCGGAAAGAGAAGACTCTGGGTTGGATGGGTGGTATGCAAAGCAGATTAATTAGCTAAATAAATAGAAAATGGACATCTGCTGAGAAAAGGAGATAGGAATGTTATATTATCTTGCTTTGAGCAATATCATTTGAATAAAGTGTAGATTATAAAGTGATATATAGGCTTGTACCAATCTGTGGAAGAAGTCAGATCTGTTCTGTAGCTGCTACTGTAGACTTAGTTTGAAATATAGCTGTGCCCTTGGTACTGCTTTGCACTTTGGATTCAGGGTTACAGTTGTTCATATCCTTGTACTTTCGTGTCCATCTTGTCATGCCAGGAATTCTTCCATTATTTTACACTTAGATCTGATATGTAAATATATGATTAGTCATATGAAATTTTGTGATAATAAACATAAAGGTTTATGCCATTCAAAAGAATTACTAAATTCATTGTCAGGAGATAAAAGCAATTAACTTGTGTTGCTGTCTTTTTTCTTTTTTTCTTTTTTAATCTTTTACAGTCCCTGGTTATGCTGATTGAATTAAGAGATGAAAATAATCTGTTCCTGTTGGCATAACTGAGAGTTTAGCTGGCAGGAAATCAAAGAAAAAAAGTTTGTACAGCATTGCTGGACCCACAAGAAATATAATCATATGTGACTTCCAGAGACAACTTCTCTGTGTTTTCACGCCTCACCCAGTTCCCAGGACGTGTAAAATTCCAGGATGCACCTACATCACATACTGGTATAGAAATCTCTCATGAAGCAGAAAATGTCTCTGCTGTAAAGCCAAGTAGAAGGAATAGAGCTATCCTGACTCCCAATACGGAGGGTGCTTCTAAGTTTCCTAATTATGGAGTGTGCTACACATGTAGATACACACATTGATCAGAGTGAGTAAATGACTGTCCTCAGATTTAAAAAAAATGAAGGCAAATGTTAGTTTTATGTTTTGTCCTGCTCCATAGTCATTATAATGATGAATATGAGCAACAGAAAGCATGAATGAATTATTTTCCTTTTAGATATTTTTGTAGAATTTTTGTGGAATTAATGTAACAAAGAACAGCTCCTAACAACATGTTAACAAGCTTTGCAACTACCAGTATTTTCAAACTGAAAACAAGTGCTTAGAAGGCTTTTACTTGTACTTGTGTGGGCTTCTCTTGTTTATCAACATAAAATTACAAAGTGATTATGAGAAGTGCTCTTTTATACAGGGATCATTTCCTTTTTTAAACTTACCTGGAACAACGTAGCATTCATTTAGCTTTTAGACAGGTATAAAAAGTACATCAAAGAGTTGCAGGGGCTTCCAAAGTTTCTGTGCATCTATGTATTTCTCCAGCATTGTAATTTAACAAGTAATTAATACTCTTGGTTAAGTTACTGCTTGAAGGGTAAAAATATAATGGTTTTTGTTACTTAAAGAATATCTAAAGTGGCTTTTAAACCATAAATGAAGAAACATACTTAGCTAACCCAAATTTTAATGCCCAATAGTTCTCATATTTTTCAATGCATTTTATATACTTTCAACCACTTCTCCTGGTTTCAGCTGTACCAGTTACTTTTTTCTCCTTGTTAGTAGCTAGTGTTACTAATAAGAACAATTACAACAATGCTGATAACACACTGATGTTTTAGTTGTTGCTAATTGGCGCTTACCCTGATCAAGAACTTTTCAGTCTCTCATGCTCTGCCAGTGAGGACAGGCACAAGAAGCCAGGGGGAAGCAGAGACAGGACACTTGACCCAATCTAGCCAAAATTGTATTCCATGCCACAGCGCATCATACCCAATATATAAACTGGGGGGAGTTGCCTGGAAGGGATGAATACGTTTTTCTTAACTTATTAATATTTATGTACTTTCATTATTGCCAGAAAGCCAACATCTTCTCAATGGTCTGATGAGGTTGTCTGCAAGTTGTAGAGCTACATTAGTTCGTTTATTATTAATAGAGCTCATAAAATACCCACACCATCCAAAATAGCCTTAAATAATTACACTTGAGCATGATCTAAATTCTCTTCTTCTTCAGGGAGTGTTATTTTCTAGTGTATAATTAGGTGTCATCAGCAGTGATGGGAAGAACTCTACTTCAACCATTTCTTACAATAAATGACAGATATTATAGCCTACAGCTAGTAAAATATTTGACTAACTAGAGAACAAAACCAGGTAATGTAGACAGGTTATTACTTTTTGACAAAAATATAATTATGTTACTAATAAACTTTTTAAAGTCTGCTTTCTACAAAATTTGAGACTGTTTGTGAAAGCGGGAGAGTCCAGCAAGACCCCACAGCAATTTTAAAGTCATTGCAGTGAAGACTGTTATAAGTAACCTTAAAAAATATTAAAAATATATTTACTAGCCCTTGTAGACATGCATGAACAGATTCATATTAGCTAGAGAAAACTATCCACAGCTGTGCAGTCTATTCCTAATTCGGAGGTTTGCATTCCTTTGCACTGACAACAAACTATAGACTCACAGAAAGAAGGAAATTTTCACTGGGGCTGTGTTTCCTCAAGATACCAAGCTCTGGAATGAAGATATTCCAGCATTTTGTGCTGGTTCACCTGCTTATGCATACAGGGGTCAAAGTAAGGCAGGCTACATGATCAGGTCATGGCACCTCAAGTAAGCCATCATACTTGTCAATAAGTCTCCTAAATTGTGATGCACTGTAGGAACTGTAGATCAAGTCCAAATTCAGCCTCTAAACACCTCTTGATGGTGTCTCTCTTTCAACTTATGACCTATAAATTAATAGTACATTGGATCATCAACAAGCTAAGTACTTCTTAAACTGGTATTTAGAAATACATAGACACACTGCTGCTAAGACAGGGACAAAAGTTTTTTATACACAGGAAAATTAAGTCAGACAGGATGAAAATAAAAATGGCTAATATTAGAGCTGAGGGGACATATCTATCTTGATAAGGTGTTAAATCAAATAGACCATATACCATTTTGTAAATTCAAAATAATATATAAATCAAATAGATTCCTGGAAGTAAAAGAGGTAACAAGCTCAGTACTGTCATAATGACCCGTGGCCTTGGCATTGGAATAGCAATATGAGCAGTTTTATTCCAGCCATCTTAAAGCTTTTTTTTTAGTTACTTGAGATGAGTGGACATAGTCCCTTGAAGTGGTAACTAAAATAATACAAAGAAGAAAAATGTCATTTTATAAGGCAGTTTTACTTAATTCTGCTCATGTAACAATGAAAGTTTATATTTATTGAAGCCAAAAGTGGTTGTCAGAAAATTTTTCCAAATCAGAAAAGAAAAACAAGGAGGTGAATGGCAAATGCCTTCAAAACCCAAAAGTTGTGTGTTATTCCAGAATTCATCTCTGTGGCTCTGGTCCTAATGCTAATTTTTACTTCAATGGGACCCTGTGAATATATTTCTTAAATGGCTTGGAGACTGAGCATCAAAATGGAATGTGTTTTCTGTTATTTTAATACAGATTAATTTTACAGAAAAAAAAAGTCCTTGTGAAGAGATAGTCAATAAGGCATCCTCTTGGTACACCACTGTACAGAAAGGTAGACTTAGGTTTGGGTCAATCATATCTACAAAAATCAAAAAGGAAAGGGAATCTACTGGGGAAAAAAATAACAGAAAAAGAGATGTGTCTGACATGGGTTATAAATACTGAAGAAACTCTCAAACAAAACTAAATGCATTGCTTCTGTTACTGAGATTAAAAAATGAAGACACAGTCTGAGGATTCCTTTATACCAAACTATAATTGTTATTGTATTTCTTTTGTAAAGAAGTACTCAGTGACAGAAACTTCAATTAAGAGAATCAATGACATTGTTATCTGTTCTTCCTTGGAAAGCATAAGAGCTTAAAACCAAGATCTTAGAATAACTTGGATTAGACTTTAATTTAAACAAAGAACTGTATCCATCTATTTTGCCTATATACAATGCTGCATTAATTTAACATAACTTGTTAGAAGTAAAATAGTGTAGTATAACCCAAAAACATAGTAGACAATTGACTTCTGGGGGTTGATGGGCACACTTGTTATTAAAAAGAATTCTTCAGGTCACATTTTCCTGTGAGAATAGAAGCTTCTGGTGTATCTATTACCCAGCATTTTCCTGCCTACTTTGTGTTAATGCTAAGTTATCAGTGAAGTATTTTTATATTTAAGAAAATCTATTCAAGATTTATTAAGAATATTAAGAATCACATTAAATCATGCTATAAGAATTCAAAAAGTGAAAAGAGTAATAAGCACTCAGAAGACGCACAAAAATAATTGAATGAAGCCATTTTAATAAAGTTAAACATAGAAAAGGCAATTTAATAAAGCCTGGTATTCCTGGATAAGAAGAGTAGTTTGGGTTAAAATAGAATTTCATTTCTTAACTGCTTGGGGCTTTGCACATTAAAAAAAAAAAACAAAAAAAACCCAACGAATTCTGATACTGTAAGAATCAGGATTGTCAAAAATTAGTAGTAAACAACAAAAAAATCAATGCATAGTTGGTTCCAAATAGCTCTTCCTTATCTCTTGTTCACATTTACACACAACAGAATAAGGAATTCCATTTAACATATGCCTTTGCAGTGTATTTTGAAGAACATTTCTTTCAGCATAAATTTCTCTTAAGGATTTCTCATCAATCATTGTAGTATTTACGCCATCTCCTCAGTTAAGCTACAACTGCTTACAGGCCTCTACCAGGGGACTGAAAATTTGATCTAGAGTAAAAATAAACCATTTTACCTAGTTACTTTTAACCACGGGAAATGTAGATAAGGAGAGCCAGATATACAGGGACTGCCTGAGTCAGCACAGGCACTGAAAGAAGTGTTTATCAAACTGTAGCCTTTCATGTCTTATTCCGTTACATATGTTCAAAAGCTTGAATTTAAAGGCAATTTAATGGTGAACGTTCACTGACTGCACTAAGGCTAAATCAAGAGCATATGCACGAAAACCATTCCTTCATCATATCATTTGGTTTGTTTCCTCCAGCTGTTATTAGAGCCTGAAGAGAGGCCTTAAAACAACATTAGGGAGAATCTAATTTTAAAATTTACTTAAATACAAATTTTACTTGGGCTGCAAAGCAGTATGAGACATGGAAGAACATGGAAACTTCTCTAAAAAGAAGCAGACAACAGGAATTCTGACAAACTACAGATATTGTGATAATAACTATACCGAAGTAGTGCACAGCAAACAAGAGCCATAATGTATTTTCAGTGTATCTGCTTGTCTGTTGTTCCAGAGATACAAATAGGTCTTGAAATGTTATCTTATGCATACTGGAGATTTTGACAAAGCATCCTCCAACTCTCAAGAAGTGTAATTATAACTCATAGGGTATGATAATGAACCTCACAAATCCCTGAAGCAGAACCCTGTGTCAGCCTCCCTTAGTGCTAAACATATTCAAGACTATTGATCTGACAAAACTAGCTCTAATGCAGGAAGTGCAGACTGTAACATGCAGTAGTCTTTTAACGTATGAGTGCTTTAAAAAAACCACCATAGCATTTATAAATGGAGCTTTTATGTGTTTTTTATTGCATGGACGCAACTCTCGTAGTTGCACTCCAATTATAATAATAACAAAAGATATTAAGATAAATCTTTATTAGTTCATAAAATGCAGTTCTGGTGATTAAAAGTGAATACCACCTATTGCTCAGATACTAATATATCCCGATAACACATGCTGTTCTCATTGCATATTTTTGGCATGGGACTCTAAGAAAACAGATTGCAATAGTTTCCTTAAAACGAAAAATGAGATCTCAAACACAGAATGAATAACAAATTCCCAGTATATAGATATCAGTAAATAATGATTAGTAAACACAATCAGAGAATCAAAAATCCAGCAAAAATATATATTTAAAAGAAATTTAAAATTCTTCTTGTTTCAAATTTCCCAGAAATTTGATTTAATAACATTGTGGAAGGTTTAGTGATTAGCAAGCTTTGTCATAAACAAAGTCAGTAGCCATTTTGCCTTTGCTGACTGGTCAACATGATTGATTTTGAAATTCCCATTTGATTATATTATAATTACACATTATAAAGGTAACATCTCAAAATATTTTTTCTGAGTAACATGTATATTGAAGTTCAAAAATGAAAATAATTATAAGACCATAGAGGATATAGGGAAAATACTATTTCTTTTCTATGTAATATGCATAAAATACTTTCTTCATAATTTCCCTTTTTTTTTATTTTCATAATTTTTCTTAAAAATTCTAGTCATATATGCCCTGAAAACAGTTTTATATTGGTATTTCTAGTATTCTTTATCCTGTAAATTGAGTTTTAATGTTGAAGAAAGATATGAAAACACTTGACATTTTTGTAGATTCAAAAGAAGTTCCATCTGAGCAAATACTCTGTTCTCAGGGTACTACATGATGCAGATAATCACCAAAACTTGGCAGAGATAGCACCAGTACCAAAACCAGCACAAGTGCCTCATTGAGGCACCGTCTATGTCAATTAGCATTGCTAATTCATCTGCACTGATTTTAGTGTCTGAATTAGTATTCCTACACAGTGCTTTTCTGTGCCAGGCAGCTATCCCAACTGACTTGACCTTAACTTGAGCATCTCTGTGCTGTTTTTCATGACAGGGTATAGATATGACTACTGGCCCTAGAATGGTTTCTGGAAACATCTGTGAGATCCCTATGGAACTACCTTTCCTTAAAGACACTTCTTCTGTGTTTTCCTGAAGAGTCAGAGCCTCTGCGTGAACCGTCTGTATAACTGATGGAATCAGAATAACACTCTGTGTTCCGTCATGTTACATAGCAGTTGCATTACATTTCCTGTTAAAATCAGTCAGTGCATCCCTACCAGAGACAGACATAATTGCTGGTTTGTCAGCGGTTTTGTGCTTTTATTTATTTTTCTATAATGTATACACTCCAGTTTTATCATGTAAAAGAAAGCCATCATTCATTACTTAAATCATTAATGGTGTCATATAAACACAAACATTTTTTGTAACTTAAAAATGAATCCTTTAGTATGTTTCAATACTTTTTTTTTTGGCTTTGCTTCACATTTTTTACCTTAATTTATATTCCTGCATTGCTTTGTGACGTTTTTTTCAAATCCCTAGAGAACTGTAGTACTCAATGTGCCATCAAATATCATTGAAAAATGTGCCTGTGTATGTGTGTCTGGAAACAGAAATCCATAATGGTAAGTCTGATATGTCATTTCTGTTCAAAAAGATACTTCAAAGGAAACATAATGCTAACCAAAATGCATTATCCATGGTGCTCAAGAGCTAGATGCAAATAATAACTTTATGATTCTACTGTCCTACCACTGATTTTGTCTAAAAATCTATTTAGAATCATGAATTGAAACCTCTATATAATCTTTC
This sequence comes from Psittacus erithacus, assembly GCA_009867235.2. Taxonomy (NCBI): domain Eukaryota; kingdom Metazoa; phylum Chordata; class Aves; order Psittaciformes; family Psittacidae; genus Psittacus; species Psittacus erithacus. The sequence continues at coordinate 41,948 of WYDI02011974.1, forward strand.
AAAAAAATTTTTATTTTTCAGCATCCGTAATTGTGTAAAGTGTTATCCAAGTCTTTAGAAATTACTTTTTAAAGTGCAAGGAAGTTGGTCAGGCAACGATTTTTTCTTCATTTTTTCCATTGACTGACTATAAAGATTTTGCAGAATGTACTCATTACACAACCCATTTAATGATATTTTTAATAATATTTAAAATTATTATTTCAATGGACTGAATGTACAATGTAGAATTCCATAACATACTTTTTGACAATATTCACAACTAACAATTCAAGATATGATTAATAATGATTGGTCCAATTGTATATTGCATTCTGGTCTCTTTTAACTAAGACTTATAAAAAAATTAAACTTATACATGTTTTTACACTCAGATAAATGGGAGAAAGTAATTTAACAGACTTGAAAACTGCTCAATCTTTTCATCTTACAACGCAGAGGCTTGGAAAAAGATACACTGGCCAGGATCACCACTTATATTTAACTGCCCTTGTCATGTTCTTACAAAATAATTAATTTCATTTATATGTATTATCTTTGCAAGGAAATATGTGGTCAGATATCTTAGTCTGCTCACATTATTGCCTCAGTAAGAGCACGCCTGGAAGGTTTTGAAAGTCATGTTCCTCAGTTCTGTTGTAAAGTAACATGTCTCATTTATTTCAGTGAAATTTTAGGAAAAAAAAAGTTGGTGAAAAGTGACAGGTTGTAAATGAAGGTACTTTATATCCATTGGGTATGTGCTGTCCTGACAGAGTTCAAGTAATAGTCATAAAAAGAAAATCCAAAAACAAGCTGTACTGCTACTATTCAGCCTCTCTTAAGTGTCTGATTAATGATTAAACCTGTTAAGATGACGGGTATTTTCAGGGGACTATCCAGTAGTTAAAGCAGTTAAGTTGAGGTAGTTAAATGTATTAACTTTTCATTTTGTTGTAACTCTGAAACAAGTTGTAAGTACGTTAAAAAACGCATGGTGTTCTCTGTTCATTGTAAGCAATTTGAAATTCACAATTAGGGCAGTACAGATCTCATCTTGCTCAAGGAGTTGATCAGTGTAAGATGCCTGCATAGTTTAACAGTGAATACTTGTGAGAAGAATAATGAAACTATGTCTGCCTACTCTAAACATCTGACAAATAAGATGGATAGAATGAAAAGCACAGCTAACTGCAACTTAATGTAGAGAATATTCTAGTATCATTAACATGATTTGATGTAAAAGCCATTATGGTATTTTCTATACAAAGCAAGAAATGTATTTTTTTAAATGCTAACAAGTCCATGGTTAAGGTGAATGGTTTGGGTTTTTTTTAAATCCTGGACTACTCCAGACATCAGAGCTCTCCTGCTCATGGTTAAGTCACCAACACAAAAGCCAGTTTATTTTACCTTCTGATATTTAAATTAAATGTCACTCTGTTAGTGAAACAGATACACCTTTGAAGACATTGATGAATCCATTCAACAAAATCACGATTGTATGGACCTTCTATGAAGTTTTGCCAGGATTTTATCTATTATGATAATCCTGATTTATTTAGTGATGAAAGATCTTGCTCAAAGATTGGGTTCCCTTTTGTATATGCATTAGCAAAAGTCAGTGCCTGTCTTAGTAACCTTTATTTTGTTTGGAGACCTAAGAGAAGTTATAAGTACACATAATGTGGAATTTTTTCAAGATACTTCATGATTCAAGTCAGAATGTTTTTGTAATTTTGACATGCCTCCTCAGTCTTCCAATCTCAAGGCTAGGTTTTTATTTATTTTTTTTGGTTATTGGCTTTTTTTTCATGGAGCAAAAAAATCCTTAGCATTTTGTTAAATGTGCAGAAGACATTTTGAGAGTAACTGCAATTTCATAGTGTCATAGAATCGTAGAATTGTTTCGGTTGGTAAAAGACCAATTTTGCTCTCTTTTCAGGGTTACTGTGCAGTAGGAAAGGTGTGCTGAAATAATGGTGTGCTGCCCACAGACTTCTCTCTAGAGAGCCTGGTTTTATCCCTTTCCTCCTTCAAATCTGGTTTAAAGCTCCTGCAATGAGCCCTAGTAATTCCCGTGCAAAGAACTTTTTCTTCCTTTGAGACAGGTGTACCCCACCTGTTGCCAGCTGGCTTGATATTGTGTAAAAAGACCTATGATCAAAACCCCAAAATTCCTCTGGCAACACCAAGCTCAGAGCCAGGTATTGATCTGCTGGCTTTTCCTGTTTGTTCCCTCAGCACTCCCTGCAAAAGGAAGGATAGAGGAAAACACAACTTGTGCTCCTGATCCCTTAACCAGCCATGCAAAAGCCCCGAACTATCTCTGATTGTTATCCTTATACTTCTTGTTGAAACTTCATTACTGCCTACCTGAAATATCAATAATAGATAATAATCTGAAGGCTGCACCAGGGTAGGAAGCTTCCTCTTCACATTTTTAACTCCAGACCCAGGGATTAACAGTCTTCCCTAGGAAGCAGGTCCAGTCTCCATATTGGGGCTCTCTGTTCCCTTCAGAAGGGAGTCTTGTACGGCAGTGTCTTTTGTTTATGGAAGCAGTTTTGATGTAGGGCATAAGCTGACTTAACTTGGGTGACACTTCCATAGTAGATGAACTACTGCCCTCATTACCATTTGATTCCACTTGCACAGCCTGATACCTATTATGCAAGGGCACCTGGGAAGGTGAGGTAACCACAGAGGAAAGGTGCCTGCAATGCCAGACAGTAGCTTGTTGCCATTGCCTCCTATCGCTTATGTCACTGTGTTCAGCCAGGTGGAGAGAGGATAGGGGATCCTCCCCAGAAGCACAGAATAGTTCGTGTTGAAAGGGACCTTCAAAGGTCTTCTAGTCCAAACCCCAAGCAATGAGCAGGGACATCTTCAGCTAGATCAAGTTGCCAAGAACCACATATACCCTGGTCTTGAATGTCTCCAGGGATGCATCCTGTGTCCTATCTGCCTGTTGGGCTGGTCCCAGGGTAGGTAGGGTGTGATTCCAGTAATCTTATCTGTCTCAGATTCCCTGATACTCCAGCCTACACCCCTCCTCCCAGAGCTCTGTTGCAAGGTGGAGAGTTTCCTCTATGTGGGTGTACCTCCCACAGCTGCTCTCACTGCGGCCAACCAATACTGGTATAACAGTAGGTCACGCCCCAGGGGCTCACTGTGTGCTCCCACCAAATCTCTATCTGGTGCATGGTGGTGCAGAGAGGCCATGGTTTTCTGCTGGGTAGACTGCTCCCTGGTCAAGCTGGAGCACCTGCCCTGCCATGCACACTCGGGGCGGCACCCTTGCTAACTGCCACGCTTTGGTTTGCACACCCTGCTCACAGTGCTCCTACTCAGTAGCACTGCCTAACGGCTTCTTTATACGAGGTGGGGCGGGGTGTTTTGGCCACCACTGTTCCTGGTCCTGCCTGGGTCCTGTCCGCCGCTGACAGGTGAGCTGTAGGCTCCTGGAGAGCTCTCGGCTCCTGCTGAGGTTTCTCTGGGCCAGGGCCTTGCTGTGCACAACAGTGTGATGGGCAAGAGACCCTTCTTGCACGTGTGCATCACTCAAAGGAGAGAAGGCCCTAAGGGAGACCTGATGCAGTCAGCCGTGAGCAGTGCGTTGTAGCTTGGGCAGATGAGGTGACAGAGCAGAGCCGTGCTCCACCAAGGCAGGGGATGGTTTTCCTGTGGTGTCTGCCATGAGACTGTGAAGATCAACCGCCCCGGCAACAAACTGCCCGTAGACAGCGACAGACACAGCGGTGTCTGCCAGGGCACAGCATGAGCCAGGCCAGCGGTTTACCTGCCACCTCGAAAATGAGCCTGCACCTGGCAGAGGGGTCCAAGAGACCCTGATCCTATAAACTGACAGACGGCCTTCAGCTGCGTGGTGTGTCTCCTCACTCTGGACCTCGGCAGAGTCACTGCTTAAAGGGCTACAGCTGAGAGGGCTTCAAGTCGCAGACTGAGAAGATGTCCTGGATCCACGAGCTGGTAACCCTGTCTCTCTTTTGTTTCCTTCTTTCTTTTCTCCTTTGCTCCCTGTAAGAACTTGCCAAGAATTTTGTTCCTGCTGACACAGTTTTAGGGAGGTTCACAACAAAATTAATTGCTGTTTCACTCTCCAGAGGGCCTGTGGCTTCTCCTGCGACCCGTGGAGAGTGTGGTGCAAGATCAGCTCCCCAACACCTGCCGGGCTGGGTGGAACAGGACATGCTACAGAGCACTCTACTGCAGACCAGGCTGGCTCTGGAGCCACTGGCTTTGGTGGCTGAGATTAAAAGCTCAAGTTAAAAGGCTTTTCAAAGAAATGTAGAATCTCAGAAATGTGGTGCTGCAGAGGAACTCGGAGTATTACAGCACCTTGCTTTGAGGCTAGAACAAGTATATTTAGACCAATCTTAACAGTAAAACAACTCTTACTCTAATGACAGGCATCCCAGAAGTGATGTAGGCAACCCATTCTTAGCTGTAATAGAAGGGTATTCTGTATATATAAATATATCCTACTGTAACCGACCATTTTTGTTTTGCTTTTGGTGGCAACATTGACTACAAATGATTGTTCACCTTACAATTTTTGTATCAGAACACTGTCATCATCTCACTCGAAGGTTCTCTTTTCAAAAAAAAATAAAAAAGTTTCGGTTTTGGTTTTTTTCTCCCTGTTCGGCTTTTGCTCAGTGGTCACATTTTTCACATCTGCTAACCTGCTGTTGCTTCTGTCTCATCCCCTTCTTTCCTTAGTACTTAAAACTACATTAAATAATCCTGTCAAGGCTTTACAAATGCTGACTAGAGTGAAATAGTTATTCCATATGTCTCAGGTCTTGTATATTTTAAATAATCCTTTTTTCTTCTGGTTTTGAAACATTGACTAATGTTCCATTTGCAACCTACTGTAATCCTGAGACCCTTTTCCGCAGTATATCTGCCCTGTGAGCCATTCTGCATTTTCTTTTCCTTCCTAGGCAGTTTGCATCTGCCTTTGCTGTATTCTGTTGTACTGCTTTGTACCATTTCTCCAGTTCATCAAAATCCTGCTGAATATAATTCTACTTTCCAGAATGTCTATAACATTTCTGGTTAATGTTATCCACAAATACTAGTTCTTCAATTCTAAATGCAAATACGGCATAATGGTACACTCAAGTATTTATTTCAGTCTGACAGTGAACAGATGCTAAGATGTCTCTGCTAAGTAATTCAACTGATTTTACAGTAATTTCCAGTGAGATCAGATTTCTATCCTTCTGAGAATGTCATATGGAATTGTCACATGCCAGCAAAGAAAGTGTGTAAATACTTCCCTGTTACTCATTTATTTGTGCTGTCATGGAAGGATATCAGATTGGCCTGTTATGATTTCAGTAGTTCTACTGTGCTTACTTTTAATCAAATTCAGATTTTCTAGGTACTTGGAAAATCATAGGCAGCTGACATGTAATACTATTTTCCTTTTCAGTTTAGTAGTTGTGTTTTTCCATTGGTTGTCCCCTCAGCATTTAGCAGTTCTAGAAAGTTCCTAAAAGATTACTGCTAATGGTCAAGAGAGGACTTCGGTTCATAAATATCTCAGGGAAAAATGCTGTTAAGTCGTGGTGATTTGGACAGATCTGGCCCGTCTAAGAACTTTTCTGTCAGTTAACTAATTCTGACTTATAGTTCTAGCATTAGTTGCTAATATCAATTATGTTTAGCTTCTGGTCACAATTAACCTTTTCGGTGAAGAATGAAATAAAAACATAGGGAAGATTTTGCACTTTGTCATCTGTTATTTGCACCTCCTTTCTGTTAAAAAATAGACATTTGCTTTCATTTTTATTTTAATGAATTTGTGGAACATTTTCATATTATTCATATCTATATAAAATATATATTACAAATATATTATGCAAGTTTCTTGTGGTACCTGTTTGTTCCTTAGCCTTTTTAAGTTTGTGCACACTTTCATCTTTATTGTGAGGGTATCCACCCGTTTAATGGAGTGGATTCTGAAACAGGTAAGAAGGCTGAGTACTGCTCCTGTTAAAGGCAACAAGAATTGCAACCATTGACCTGAATGGAGAAGGGATTTAATAAAAAAATGCAACAGTTTTAATAGGCCTTCCAGGCAGAGCAGTGCCATGCGTAGAGTTCCAAACCACCACCAGAATGAAGGGCATCTATGAGGGTTGAGTCTGGCTAGAAACCAGGTGTCCACCAAAGCTTGTCTATCAGTCCTCAGTTGGACAGGGGAGAGTAAATGCAATGAAAAACACTTTGGTCAAGGTCACACACCAATCACCACCACAGGAAAAACTGCCTCAACTTGGGGAAATTAGTTTGTGCCAGTCAAATCAGAATAATGAGAAATAAAAACTAAATCTTAAAACACCTTCCTCCTACCCCTTCCTTCCTTATTCCCAAGCTCAACTTTCATTCTGATTTTTTCTACCTTTTTCTTTGCAGTGGTGGATGGGGGTGGGAAAGGATTGCAGTTACCTCATCGCACATTGTCTCTTACACTACTCCCTTCTCAGGGGGAAGACTCCTCATGCTCTTTATTCTGCTGTAATGTGGGGTCCCTTCCTTGGGAAACAATCCTTTATAAACATTTCTCATATGAATCCTTCCCATGGAGTGCAGTCCTTCAGGGACTGCTCCAGCATGGATCACCATTGGGTCACAGCTCCTGTCAGTAAACCAGCTCCAGCACGGGCTTCTCTTTCCATGGGGCCACAGGTCCTGACAGAAGTCTGCTCCAGCTGGGCTTCCCATGGGGGTCAGAGCCTCCTTCAGGCATCCACCTGATCCAGTGTAGGGTCCCCCATGGCCTGCTCCACCATGAACCTCCATGGGCTGCAGGGACATGGCCTGCCTCACCATGACCTGCGCCATAGGCTGCGGTGGAACCTCTGCTCCACTGACTGGAACACCTCCTCCTGTCCCTTTTGCACTGACTTTGGTGTCTGCAGGGTCACTTCTCTCATATTTTCATCCCTTCTGGCTGCTGTTGTGCAGCAGGTTTTTCCCGTTCTTAATCACGTTATCACAGAGGTACTATTACTATTGTGGGTTGGCTCAGCCTTTGCCAGCAGTGTGTTCTTCTTGAAGCCATCTGGCATTGGCTCTATCAGACATAGGAGAAGCTTCTAGCAGCTACCTCTCTAACCTTCTCTCTGCTACCAAAACCTTGACACACATATCCAGTACAGCAGCACAGTCATGTAAGTGCAGTGCTTCACCTGACAAATTAGGCCTGCATCTCTGTGGAAACTGATTCATAGTTTGTTGGTGTCTCTGTGTGGAGCTACTGTATACCACAAATACATTTTTATTTATTCAGAGCCAACTAACATTGCACAGAGCTAATCTCTGAAAACAGTGCAACTGAGTAGCATATCCTAAATAATAATTTATAACCTTGGAAAACTTAGTGTGTATGATAAATACCCTTTATTAGTTACAGTCATGTTTTACTGCATGTTATTTTCAGATCATCCTTTTTTTTTCTTAGTGGACAATAAAACAATTAATACTGGTTCTCATGAACCACAAAGCTGCCAGGTCTAGAAAAACTTCTAGTTAATACTGTCTATCAGCAGGATAGTCTGGTTAAATTATTACTGCTTACTTTCTTTCTATGCTATTGGCCACATGACATTAGTTGCCGAGAGGAAAATGCAAGTATATGTTAGTACATATTAGAGGCCTGTAAATCTTTGTCAGTACTGTGCACTTTTTGAAAAAAATTAAGGAAAAGTTTGAGACAGAGACAATTGAAAGACACCATAAATTCACTGAAATGTTAAAAAATTTTTAGTCAGATGTGCTTTAACTTCTCTGTTCAGGCCAGTTTTTTCCCCTTTTTGATTATTTTAATTATTTTGATTAGTTTTTCTTCTTTTATTTATAAAAATAATCAGACAAACATACACTAAAGAACCTGGAGTTTAATAGGTTCAGCTTTCTGAAAGAGTCACTGAGAATCATAACACCTCTTGGCCTCCATCATTATATTAAAAAAAAAAATATTATTTGCAGTCCTTTATACTACAAACATGGAATTTACTCCCCATGATCAGCTAATTTTTAATAATCCTTCTGAGATGGTCATATTTAAATACAAATCTTCATTTATTTACCTTGGTGCTACTGGGAATAAAGCATACACATAAAGTCCAGCTCCATAGCTATTATGAACTTGCAAGACCCCAGTGGCTTCAAGAGATATAAATATATTTATGACAGTTGTGGAATTGCCCTAATAAGAACAAAAAACAGTTGGAATTTGTACTAATTAACCACGTCCTATAAGGAAACATGGACAGTTAGCATTTACAACTGAGGTACTGCACTGCAGTATAAAAACATGTTACCCAAGAGTTAATGTAAATATGAAAGAATAGTTTCCCCTTCTAATTTCTAATAACCCAAGGGCTTTGGTGCAACCACCATCTGCTTACCTTTTCATTGTATCTTTATCCTTATCAGCCTGCAAAGTGTCAGTATGCTATACATACATATATGTGATGGATTATTGCTATTATGCTCATAAGAAAGGCAGGAATGAAGTATGAGAATGGAGTTCAGCCAGGAAGTATGATATAAATTATGTATAAGTAGCTTTTAGTATCAAGCACTTTGAAAAGTTCAGTAAGTGCATGTAACTGAAGTAAATCAGCTAACCCTATGTCACCACAGGACTATTTCCTTTAGAAGTGTATGTAAGGCATTTTTCAGCATGCTTAAAACGAGTATAAAAGTAACTCGTTTTAATTATGTAAGCAAGACATTGCTCTGGACATAAGAAAAAGTTTGCAGAACCACTGTAAAGCCTGAGGACCTAATTACCATTCAAGTTTGATTTAAGATCTCATTTAAGATTTTATTGCTTGAACTGCTGGGGTCTGATTGAGAGTACAACCTCATTTTTTTCTGCACTGTTACTGTTCAGTTGTGCAGAGATGCTTAGCATGATTCCCTCCCCTTGATTTTTGAGGGTATACAACCTGGGAGGGAGCACAGACCTAAGATTTTTTGGTTTTAACTCCTTCAATCACTGTATTTATGTACACTCACATTGCATTTTTACATGCTTCATATTCCATAGACTACTGTGAAGGTAGGATGTGACAGTATGGGACTGGGGAGAGGACGAAAGCTTGGTGCTCCCATTTTCTAGTGGTACCAACTCCGTTAATGTATGGTAGCCATTATTCATTAATAATAATCAACCAGTGTTTTCCCAAGTTATTTAAAAATATTCAGGTGAGATTTTGCAAAATTACAGATTCTGGGTACATCCATTGTTGAAAAACTGAACAGAATTGCATTGCTGTTTTTCATGGTAAACTTAGCTTTTGTTTCACTTTAATATAATGTTTGATAAACTTATATTGTCCTTAATTCCTGACTACATAAGCAGATAAACTGGCTAAAGTAATACCGTATAACTAATGTATCCTTCCTTACAATCTTCATAGTGTTTGAAAGTGAAAGGATTATCTTTTCCTCTGACATGTACATGGACATGGCCACACTAGCACACACGCACACACACAGAGCCTAGTGGGATTAAAGCGCTATATGTAGCTCAACATCTTGTGGAAAATCAGGAAACTACAGAGGAAAGTATTTTCCTGTTTGAAGATTTGAAAGAACCATTCTTAGAGAAAAGGGAGAGGGCATCACATGTTAGAGATCTCGCCCCTTCCATGTATTAAAAAGACTAAAGGAAATTTCCTCTTTTATCAGCTTGAAGTAGAAAAGAAGTAGCTTTCCCAACTCTAAATATTTAAAGAAGCCCTCATAAAACTTGAAAAGGGTTTGAGGTTTTCCTTTGTGGAACTAAATTCCTAAGGGTATATGAAGACATACATTGATATTTATCCCTTATAATGTTTTATTTCTATAATAGATGGGTCATGGGGGTATTGATATAATTTTGTAGACTTAACAGTATCTTTTATTTATTTTCAAAGAGTCTATACAGTGTAAATTCTAAATAGAAAGCTTTTTAATACTCCTTCCTCTGTGAATGTACATATGTAAAAACCAAAGGCGAAAGCTTACTGAGATAGATTCATGATACATGTTTATCAGCAGATTTCAGCTGCTGACCTGACACTCCCCAGGTAAGGCTTATCATGTATCAGAGTTCACATGGCATGCTGCATCACACTACATGTAGTGTGATTGTAGTAGAAAAGGATTGTATTGCTGTTTCTGAACGCTTACACAAATGGAGTGAAGTTACATAAATTTGTGGACTAGCTCATTTGAGCTAATGTCTATCAAAGTGAACATCCCAGGGTGTAGAGAAGTCTTCTTTTTATTGAAATTAAATCACTGAAAAAGGAATCAGCTTACAGTTCTTAAAAAGCAGTCTGAATCATCATAATAATTTTAGTTTTCTTTCTAGAAAAAAAATCAGAATATCTTAAACATCATTTTCTAGATTTTTAAAAGTATTGTTATAAGTTTTCACCTTGGGTTGCATAGACATTCTCAATGTAAATGCTTTTTAATTCTCAGAATATTAAATATTTGTAAAATAAGACAGTTTATTGCATGAAGAATATTCTGTCTTGTTTGCATATATATAGCATAGCATTATTTATTTGCAGTACAAGGGTACCTAGAGATACTGGAAAGCATTATGCATCTGTTGCATAAAGAGCTCCACAGATACATGAAAGGACATAAGTGAACGTGCCAGTTCACAGGCTAGCTGATAGCTTTCACTCCTTCAGGCGGATGTGACTATCAGCTTTGTCTGTGGCAGTCTTGGATGCCTTTAGTGAACTTTTAAGACTGGTTCCAGCTGAGAAAATGGAAACAAAGCCATATTTTTATTCCCCTGACTTTAGAATCAGCCAGGGGCAATCTAATCCATACTGCAATTTACTTGGGCTTGGCTGCCCAAGGAGCTATTCTGGCAGCTGAGAAGCACCAGAGCCTAAGGTCATTCTCCACTTCTCCCAAATGAGCCTGTATGCAATGGTTAGAAAGTGAACAATATTAAGCTTTGTTTTTGCTTTTTCAGCTGGAGTGTCTGAAAGGAGCTGGAACAGAAATGATGATTGACCCATTAATATTGTGACTTCACTTGGTTTCATTATTGCAAGAGAGTAACCTTTGAGAAATAAAAGGATGCTTTATATTAATCATTGATTTATTTTTCATAAAAGTGCAAATTTCAGTCTCTGGTAATTTTACATTTGAATACTTGATTATAAATGAAATGCAAAGAAATTATTTTACCAGTTGTTATAAATGGTATACTGCAGACATTTTGTGTCACAATTACAAAACGTTTTTACTGCTTGCTCTTGTGCGACAATTTAGGAAATCTGTCTCAAAAAAGCTGATAATTTCTGGTTGATGGCTGGGAACTCTTAAAGAGTGCTTGCATGAGGGTGCAGTTTCCATTTTGAATGTAGGAGTTTCTTTTTCTACTCTTTATATCGATGCCACAAGAATTTAAAGTAGAAATTCTTTCAGCCACCAAAATATCACTCCTGTACTCTAAAAATGTTCAGATGTAAAACAAGCTACCTTCTCAAAACTCTAGCTCCCCATGATCCCTATAAAGGGGAGAATAAATTTTGGATTAAAATGATGTAGATGAGTAAAGAGTCACATATTTCAGGGGCGTAGAGAAAAGATGTCTCACCAGATACTGAAGAATGAAGGAGTCTGAGGCCAACCCCAGAGCAGAAGTCAGGTAGTGGAAATAGTGGAGGAGATGGTATCACTTGTTCAGATGATGAGTATACACTAGAAAGGAGCACTATGTCACATGAGAGAATCTAATATGAAAAAACATAAAAAGAGTGGAGAAGCTAGTGAGATGGAAGTTTAATGATGTCTCTTAAATCTCCAGGTATGATTTGCCAGGAGAAGTTCAGTTACCAGTGCACAAATTTTTATGGCATCAGCTATCATGGGACTTAAGAGGGGACGTATTAACATACCCATGTACTGCTTTTGGCTGGGATAAGTACATTTCTTTTCAGTATCTCTTATGAAGCTGTATTTTGGATTGGTGCTGCAGTGTTGATAATACAGGGATGTTTTAGTTATCCCTGAGCAGTGCTTATACAGAGTCAAGGCCTTTTCTGCTCCTTTGTCATGGCTTAAGTCCAGTCAGCCAGTAATTCAGAATCACGCAGTCTCTCTCTCTCACTCCACCCCCTTCCCTCCCCCCTGCTCCCGGAGGGATGGGGAGGAGAAACGAAAGAATGCAACTCCCATGAGTTGAGATAAGAACAGTCCAGTAACTAAGGTATAACACAAAACCACTGCTGCTGCCACCAATAATAATAATGATAAGGGAAATAACAAGGCAAGAGAATATAAACACTCACCACCCGCCGACTGAGCAGAGAGCTAGCCCTTCCAAGTAACTGCCCCCAGTTATCTCCTGGGCATGATGTGCTGTGGTATGGAATACCTCTTTGGCTAGTTTGGGTCAGGTGCCCTGTCTCCGCTTCCTCCCAGCTTCCCCTCCTCCCTGGCAAAGCATGAGGCTCAGAAAGTCCTCTGTCAGTCTAAACATTCTAAGCAGTAGCTAAAAATGTCGGTGTTATCAGTGCTGTTCCCAGGCCAAAAATCAAAAATACAGCGCTGCACCAGCTACTAAGAAGGAGAAAAGTGACTGCTACTGCTGAACCCAGGACATCCTTACACTGCCCCACCAGTGAGTAGGCTGCGGCTGCACAAGCAGTTGGGAAGGGACACGGCTGACCCCAACTGACCAATGGAATATTACATGCCTTATGGTGTCGTGCTCAGCAATACTAGCTAGGGGAATAAACAGGAAGAGGGGGACATTCAAAGTGATGGTGTTTGTCTACCCAAGTAATTGTTACGCGTAATGAAGCCCTGCTTTCCTGGAGTTGGCTGAATACCTGCCTGCTGATGGGAAGTGGTGAACCAATTCCTTGTTTTGTTTTGCTTGTGTGTATGGCTTTTGCTTTACCTGTTAAACTGTCTTTACCTCAACCCACAAGTTTTCTCACTTTTACCATTATGATTTTCTCCCTCATCCCACTGGTGGAGTAGTGAGCGAGTGGCTGTGTGGTCTTAACTGCCTGCAAAGGGTTAAACCACAACTTGCAAATGCAAAGTTCTGGGGAAGATCTGGAAAGTGCTACTGAAATGTAGCTAAAGTAAATGCCCCCTGGAGCTAGATGGAAACTAAGCAGAATTCTTAAAGATAAAACTTAGACTTCAACGCTTAAATCTAGTGGCTGGCTTCCAAAGGGGGCGTTTTTAGTGCATTTGAAGATCAATTCCATTGAAAGCCAGCTTAAAAGCCTCTGCTGGTCAACTGATAATACCCCATACTGAGGTCAGCTGGAAGGCCTGAAGATACAGCTGCAGGTACTCAGTTGCTGTTACAGCGTGGAATAGAGTGTAAAAGGCCTTTGACCATGACTTTTCTTTCTTTACAACACCTGTGCTTAACTTCTCAAGTTAAATATCATGGCGACTCTAATGTAGAGACAGAGAAAATGTTTTCTGAAAAACTGTTAATGAAACTCTCCCAGAATTTCATTAGGGTTTCTTCTGGAAACTTGAGCTGGTATAGATTTTGTGCTTAGAGCAATTCTGCAAAACTGAATCTCTAAAGACTGTATTAATGAAGAAGATCACGAGAGGAGGATATGTGAGAAGCAAATGTATGTTCTCCTTGCTACTTTACTGAACAAAGCATAAAAGAGTTAGAGATGATGCTTGTTATGAGGCAAGGCAGAATGTCAGCGCAGGCGTGGAAACAAAGATGCCCTAATGTTACCACCACTGCAAGTCTGAACTTGTAGACAGAGAAATGGCAATAGTATGTTAGTGCCACTTTTTTTCTCCATTTTTACAGTGCTAAAATATGTATCACTGGTACTGGTGATATGCAGAAGAGTTGAAAGATAATGCAAGTCTGAAAAGTAAATAATTTATGTGAACAATTGAACTAATTGCTATAACTAAACAGTATATACTGCTTTCATGTGTCAGAAGACACTTTATCCTTGTAGTTTATAAGTCACAGATGCTTAAAGAAAGATGCTAATGGTGCTGTTTTAGTGAGGTTACTTGGTTATTATAAGCATGTCACTTCAACATTGTTTTAAAACCAGAACTATTTCCTAAAAAGTTTTAAATTGAGTGCATTTACAGAAATTTGAAAATATTTTTATATAATACCTTTCCAGATAAACTAAACAATAAATTTTCCTGCCAGCTACCCTAAAAATTACTAGCAGCAAAAACCAATCAGGTGACCCAAAATCTAAGAAGCAAAAACAAGTTCTAGAGTTCTCAGTGAATAATAGAGGCCCAGCTTTCCTGAATCCCACAAGTGTTTGAATGTCTTTTATTAAATGCCAGAGTATTTGACACAGATTCTGTCAGAGACTCTAGTAATGCTGGCAGTACTGCCAATTTAAAAAATATATTTTCTGCAAGGAAAATATTACTGAATAATTTGAAATAAAACATAAAACCACTCTAAAACTTCTTTTCTTATAGCAGAAAAAGAATCCTAATATCCCCTGAATTCCTATGTTGTTCCAAAAAAAGACTTAGTTGATATCACTGGGGACAATGTGGCAAATAATTCTTAATCCATGAAGTATCTGTATCTGCCTAGATGGGTATGGAACTAGAAGTAGTACAGAAGAACTGTTAGTAGTACAGAAGTACTGTTAGGGAACTAGAAGTAGTACAGAAGTTTTTGCTATAATGAACCAAAAGGGTTTTTTCAGTTGCTTTCTTCTCTGAGGAAAATGGTGGAAGTGCTAGAAGGCATATCAGAACATCAATGCATTCAGGTTCCCGGTGTTGCCCATGAAAAACTATGCAAACAGAAAATCTCTATATTCATAGTCTGAAACACACCTTTTCTTCTCTTTAGTGCTTGGCAGATCTGAGTAGGTTCTTGCATAAATTTCCAGGATGAATAAAACTCTGTATTTACAGTTCTGTCTGCTGTGTATTGTGCTGTAAAATAGCAGAACCTGTGTGCAGTGCCAAATGACATTCATTAAAATGAAAACCCAAGCAAGCAGCCTCCACCAGCTGATGAAATGGTACCCTAAGCTCTCAGTGTTTCTTTCAAATTGATGATGGTACTGATTTACCTATTGTGAAATTAATCTTCCCTAAAATGCCTAATGATATTTAATACTAATCTAATACAGTCTTTTTATCATAGCAAATTGAATACATCATCAATATTTCTGCTTGGGTGGCTTGGTTACAGCATCTGTTATTGTACATTGTAAAACTAGAGATGAGAACAGTTTTGTAGGGAGCAGAATGTGAACGAAGTCTGGACTGTGTGAAATACTTAGGGGTCTTGCAGCAATGACTGGAGTCTCCAGAACTGCTTGTTATCTGTCTTTCAAAGGCTTACTCTAAATGCTGGGTACAATATACTCTGCCTTTATTGCTTCTGCATATGGTTTCTGGAGCTACAGCAATGCTGGTTGGATCTGAGATACCATACTCACTGCTGAATGATTGGGAAGGAATACTACCAGTTCATTCAAGCTTGTAAAGGCCAGATCTCAGAAACTTAGTGTCTTGAATCTTGACAGCATTTGCTGCAGTGGTTTTCATGGACTTGATCTCATAATGAAGGCCAACAATAGTATTTGTAACTATTAACACCTTCACTAGCAGCTTCAAGTTTGCACGACAGGAGGTTAAAAAGCATGCTGAAGGAAAGTGTCGTACGTGGTACCACAGCTGTTTGGAGTGTTTAATCTTATGTTCATAACCTGCAATAAATAGCTGCAATGACAACATTGCACATCTTCATTAATACTGACCCTAACTGATGCTAATAAAAACCAGAGCAGTTACTAGACCTCTTAACAGCCCAGGTAAGAATAGCAGCTTGATCCTGTATTACTCTTAAGTTCTTTTCAGTGCATAACGGTGCCATCAGGCAGTTACAGCACTCTTTGCATAGCCCATGAAGTCTGGAGTCTCTGATAATTATCCCAGAATTTTTGGTGTGTGACTACTGACGACGCTGCATTTGCACCATTTAGCACTTCCCTTCTACTTTGTGCACTTTCTCTATAATTGCTTTGTCAAGAATCTTTAATTGATTTCTCTACTACCACAAAAATACTTAAAAGAATCCCTTTGAACTGTTGTCCCACTCCAATAGCTGTCCAATTGCCAAATTTCATTTAAAATGAGCTAATACCATTCTTTTTTTAAAAAAAGTGAGCTGAGCAAGTTGCTGGTTGATAAGCCCCCTTCAGTGATGCCCATTTAGAGTGTGGTAGAAGTGTCAGTTGTCCTAAATGCATTGCAGACTAACTCATTGGAAATCAGAACCTTTATTCTACTAAGAAGAACATACACAGAAGTACACCCCATACTACCAAGTACAAGCATTGGTATACATGAAGCGGACATACTAACCTAGGCTTGATATGTTCTGGAAAATGCCATGTGTATAGCAGAAAGGATGATCTGCTCACACTGAGGTCTTGCACCACATACTGAGGTACATAATGTCTACGAGAGTAGCCAGACCAAAAGCAACTGGTCAGTCCAAATTGAGATGAAAATTTTCCTCCTCTGCTTACATAAAATTTGAATTTAACTTTTCTTGTGTCGTAATTCACTAAGACTAAAACGTTGAAAGTAGCCTTTTGCTTCACAGGACATAGTCTGTGCTACATTTAGAGAGGAATCAGTGACTGAACAAGCTTCCTTCTTTATACCATTCTTTCCTTTAAGCCCCTGTTCTTAATATACCCTTTGGAGAGGTTAACTTAAATGTGTGTTTGTGTATGAATGACAGGAAAGAAAAACAAATGAGACAGATTTCTGTTTTCTTTCTTTAGTTTTATACCTTACTTTCTCTCACCCACCCGTATGTTGGGTTTTTGGACAATTTGCTCAGGATTTATATTTGTCTTTAAAAGCTGTACTAGCTTCTTAAAATTAAAAGAAACAACTATAAAAATCAACACTGTATTGCTGCTGCTGCAAGAAGATCAGCTTTGCCTGCCAATCAGAAATGACCATTTAATCAAATTAGGCTTTTCATTAATTCTGTGAAAGCTGGCTATTTACTCTCTGTTTTTATTCGTTATCATGTCTCTGTCTTTCCCTTTAAATATTACTTACCTTTGGTATTTGTCCTGGGTTCAGCAGTAGCAGACATTTTTCTCCTTCTTAGTAGCTGGTGCAATGCTGTGTTTCTGATTTTGGTCTGGGAACAGTGGTGATAGCACCAATGTTTGTAGCTACTGCTTAGAATGTTTAGACTGAGCAAGAACATTCTGAGCCTCATGCTCTGCCAGGGAGG